>CAOKZL010004073.1:0-50889 GCA_948472985.1 Iguana delicatissima
GCCTTTATCTATCGGATCCGACAATGGCCCCAGCTTCCTCGACAAGGTGTTGCAAGGAGTAAATCGGCTGCTTGGTATCCAGTGGAAGCTGCATTGTGCATACCGGCCCCAGAGTTCTGGGCAAGTAGAAAGAATGAATCGGACTCTCAAATCACATCTGGCCAAACTATGTCAAGAAACAAAATTAAAATGGGTGGAGGTGTTACCCTTGGCTCTGTTTAGAATTCGGTGCACTCCTCACGGAGTCACCAAACTGTCCCCCTTTGAATTAATGTACGGGAGACCCCCTCAGATCCTTTCGGAGTTAAGGGGGGACATTCAGGAACTAGGAAATGTCAGTCTACAGCAAGAAGTCCAGGCGCTAGATAAAGCTTTGCAGTCGCAGCGCCGTCATGCAATAGAAAATAGGTTCCCCGTCCCTATCACTGAGGTTCACCCTTTCCAGCCAGGAGATGAGGTTTGGGTTAAGGATTGGAGATCTGATCCATTGACTCCCCGGTGGAAAGGACCAAAAACTGTCATTCTTTCCACCCCCACAGCTGTAAAGGTGGCTGGTATAAAACCTTGGATACATTGGACACGTGTAAAGCGAGCAAAGGGGGGTGGTCAGTAGCTGGGGACCCTACTAACCCACTCAAGCTCACCTTGAAGAAGCGGCACGGAGATTCAGGCTGAGTTATACTATTACCACTCCGGAAGCTGGTAATTCCACGTACAACTAAGCCTGCACCTGGAGAAGAAAAGAAGACAGGGGCTAGGCTCTATCACTGCTGTCCAGGATTCCAGCAGCCTTGCATACAGCCAGACCCCAGGAAGCCCAGGAAGGGATGTAATACTAACATGCATTTTATATTACTCTTATTATTCTCTATGTATATGATATTTGTAAGCAATGCTCAAGGGGTTGAAGAGATAGCATCCCCATGTTTGGCTGATAACTATTGGTTACACCTAGCTAATATAACCAGGGTAGATCATTTCTGTTTGCCACAGGGAGTTCCTGCCAATAGACTCATTAATTCATGTCTGATACTGGTGTGTAGGCAGCCAAGCCAAATCCAGGATAGTACCCACTACCAGAGTTCGATCTTTAGCCACTTAGATATGTCGTATGCTCGCAGCGCAGATTGGGGGGTCACTTCAAATTCTCTACCCCTAACTGGGTTCACTTTACGAACTCCTATAGTAGCAGGAGCCAATGCTACCTGCGCACGCATGATCAATTGTCGGAGTAAGAATAGCCAATGCAAGGTTGCTCCAAGGAGATCCAGAATATATCTTATTACCAAGGTCATGTTCTTTTACCTCATGGCTGGTTCTGGACCTGTGGGTTTCGAACCTGATCATACATACCAGCCTATCTGTCTGACACTCAACCTTGCTGCCTTAGCCGTCTGGTAACAGTTCTTCCTCCATGGCCTCAGAAGCGAGACTGTAGAGCTAGAGCCACTCCTCTAGATGAAAACTGTGATGTCCAATCACACTTATGGTCGGACGAGGAGAAAATAGCGTTAGCATTCTCCCTGGTTGGAATAACAAGATTGGCTTTGGAGGACGGACTAGAAATAAATAGATTAGCCTGTACGCTAGTCAAAAGTATAAACGCTACTTCCAAAGCATTATCCTTGCTTAACAAAGAACAGCGGGAACTAAGAAATGCTGTATTGGAAAATCGGGCAGGCGTTGACTATCTCTTCCTTCTCCATCATGTAGGATGTGAAAAGCATCAGAAATTGTGCTGTTTCAACTTGTCTGATAACAGCAACGCGATAGAAGCACAAATTAACAAACTGCACGAAGTAGTAAAGGATATAAATGAAGGGGATGATAGCTGGTGGAAGTGGCTCACATCTTGGCTACCAAACCTGAATTGGCTAAAAGCATTTTTTGTAATTTTGTTGCCAGTAGTGCTAATATTCCTGTTTCTGTGTATATGCTTTCCTTGTTTTATACAATGTATAAGTAATATGCTTCAAATTACTTCCAGTAAGACAGCAGCTCTGTACGCTTTGATAGCTCAGCCTGACGCTGTTTTTTGATATAACGTCACAAAATGCTATAATTGTTTAGAAATTATGCATTTAAGGGGGGAAATGATATAGGTATGAATTAGAAATAATAAAGTAGAAATAAAGTAGAAGCTGGGGGCTTAGAACAGAGGAACGGAGAAAGATTTAAGAAGGGTAAAAAGGTCACGAGAGCCAATGTATCACGTAGCTAGGATGTTGATCACGTAGCCAGGGTGTCTTTTATTGACTGGCTGCGGTAATTGCAGATTGTAGATAAGCACTTTCCGGGGTCTGAGTGCGGGGGTAATTAGCTAGTAACAGCATGTGGTATTTGTGACCCCGGAGGAGCGGACCCTCCTGCAACAGTAGCAAGGCGTTGGAGAATAGGGCTGTACGGTTTGCATCCTCTAAATTATTCTATTACCACCAACTGAACCATTTTTGGGCAAGCTTCTGAAGCATGTGGTACCCTCCCAACTCCAGAGGAGATAGATTAACTAGATTCTTTTCAATCTGGTTTCAGGCCTGATTATGGGAGAGAGACAGCTTTGGACATCTTGATGGGTGATCTATTCAGGGAACTGCATGTGGGTGGTATTTCCTTGTTGGTTCTGCTGGACCTCACAACAATTTTAGATACCATTGACCATACTATCTTTCTGGGCCAACTCTCCGGAATGGGACTAGGGAGCACTGTTATGTAGAGAGGCAAACTCAGAGGTAGTGTTGAGGAACTCCTGTTTGCCTGTGGGGTTCCTCAGGGTTCTATGTTGTTCTTCATGCCGTCTTAACATCTACATGAAACTGCTAAGAGAGAGTTTTGGGATTTGGTGTCACAAATCCATTTGATTCCAAGGAAGCTGTTTCATTACTGAAACAATGTATGTTATTAGTTATGGACAAGATGAGGGCAAACAAATTGAAACTTGATCCAGAAAAGGCAGAGGTGCTCCTGATCAATTGAAAGCCAGATCAGGGAATAGGGACTCCAGCTGTGCTGAGCAGGGGTACATTCACCATGAAATCTTAGACTCACAACTTGGATGTTTTCCTGGGTCCAACTCTGAGCCTGGATCTCCAGGTTTTAGCTGTGGCCAGGAATGTGTTTGCACAGTTAAAGCTAATGCACCAGCTGCACCCATTCCTTGAGACATCAGATCTGGCTATAATGACATGTACCTTGATGGCATTCTGTTTGGACTACTGTACCACACTGTACGTGGGGTTTTCTTTGGAAACTGTTTGGAAACTTCATCAGGTTCAAAATGCTGGAGCCAGAATGCTGACAGGGGCCAATTGTAGTGAACATATAACTCTCTTGTTAAAACAGGCTCACTGGCTACTGGTTATTTCTGGGCACAATTCAAAGTGCTAGTCATGACCTATAAAGCCCTATATGGCTTAGTTCTAGACTATCTGAAAGGCTATATATCCCAGTATGAACCTGCCAGAATTCTAGGATCTACAGGGTAGGGCTTCTTCTCAGTCTTGCCACCATCACAGGCTTGCTTGGTGAGGACACAAGACAGAAACTTCTTAGGGGCTGTCCTGCCCTCTGGAACTTCCTTTCATGGGCAGCTAACCAGCCCCCCTTCCCACTTTCCTTTTGCCAGGAGGCAAAGACCTTTTTGTGTAAACAGGCTTTTAATGTGTAAGCAGGGAGGCTTCTTATTGGTATGTGTGCTTAATTTTTTTTTAACTTTAGTATGCCTTTTATTTTTATTAAAATCCATCTATTTACACTTATGCAGTCATTAAGTATTAGTATGCCTTTTAAATGATGTGGGTGATCTTGATTGTTCTAACAATTTTATTGTGAATGCTTTTTAATTGATTCTCTCTGGGAGCCACCTGGAATCCCACTCTGGGAGAAAGGTGGCATACAAATGAAACAAACAAACAAATAATAACATATATTACATGTGTGTGTGTGTGTGTGGCAGAAAAATTAGAAACAATATTATGTTACCAACATGTACTGGCCTGGCCTTTGGTGAACCAAAGATATCATTTTGATATCGCAATTCGGCCCTGCTCTGCCACCAGCCAAGTGTTTGTGAGGCCCGCCGAATAAGCGCGAAGCTAGGCATGGCTATTACTTGCTGCTCCCACCAAACCAAGCCAGATACTGCCAGATCTGCTTTAGGGGACCTCCCGAAACAAACACCTTCATTACAAATGCACGCTACCACAAAAAGATCCGCTGCCCTGAGAGGACACCCTGGTGAGCTAGGTACTTAACTGCTGAGCTAGCTGCATCTACATACCGGCCATACCATTGTCAATTCGGACTTTAACTCAATCATGCAAATTCTGACCTTTCAGAGGCTTTGTCTCCAACCCAAAACTTATTGTTTTCACCTGAGACCAGACTAGCCTGCGGTTGTTCTTTCCCCTATAAAAATCCCCCGCTCTGAGAGCTCTTCGGAACTCTCGCCGGATCGCTTGGACTTCTACTCTGCCTTACTGCCGCTCGGTTCAGCGGATTCCCCTCAGCCGCCACGCCGGGTTTCCTCTTCTACAATTGGCTTCCCCAGGACTGCAGGACAGGGGCATATCACCCATTCCCCTTGAAACTCTCTTTTCCTTTTCTAGTTAGGAGTGTGTTTGTGCTTTTCTTTAATAACTGTTTAATAAATCTTAATTGTTGTTTGAACCATTAGCCTCCTCACTGACCTGATGCTGTAGACATAGGGTAAAAGATCCTGCTGCGTTACTCTGCCTCTCGTTAGCCAAGAGAATGCTCCAGCTAATTTCCCCATCTTTGCTTGGTTTGATTTGTTGTTTGGCCGCCCCTCCCGGGACCCTCAATTAACAGGGTAACAATTACTCCAGAAGAAAATACAGTCCTTTACTATAGCACTCAGGCTTCACAGACATCATAAACTCAAATATCATTTTTCTGTAATATGACTGACTTAATATAGGATGAGTGGGTGTAAGTAAGGTCCGTAGAATTCCCTAGGTCCATAGATACTAGGAGGGAAATTGTCTTTGTTCATGTCAGGACATTTCTCAGCTTTATTGTACCTATTCACTGTTATACCGCTGAAATCTCCTGCCCTGAGATGAGGATTGTTAGAGTTTAAGGGAACTGGTAGTAACCAGAATAACAGTCTTGGATTGGCTGTTGTCAGAACACGCAGGACATTTTATAGAAGTGCAAGCTGCAGATTTCTCACAGGAGCCATTTTCTTGTTTCCTGTAAAAGGAGAATTCTTCTCTTGGCCAACAGAATGTTCGATGAGGTTCAGTACGTTTCCAAAGGTTTGTTTCAGGTATTTATTAAGGTAGGGAAAAGCTTTAGGTCAGTTTCTTAAGACAAAGCAACAATACTTCTTTGGAGCAAACACTCGTGTGTGTGTGTGTGTGCGCGCGCGTGCAGGCACATGTATGAATAATGTATGTGTTTTAGCTCATTGCCCATGGAGAAAGAGCCTTTAATAATATGCTGTATGGCCTGTATTTGTTGTCTTTCTTTCTGATGGACATGCTTTCTATCGCTTTTAGTTCTATTGACAGTTTAATTATATTTTAACCTTTAGTATGATGTGTACTTTTAACTGTATCTGTTTTAAGTTTCTGCAACCTGTCTCAAATCCCAGAGTTGGAAAGGAGATGGTATATGAATGAATATTGTAACAGCAGCATCTGGTGTAAGCATTTGCAGACCAATATAGCTCACTTAATCAGATGCATCTGATAAAATGTGCTATAGTTCATGAAGGTTTATGCTAAATTAAACTTAGTAGTCTTTAAGAAGTCAGAAGACTTTTTTTTTTTTTTTTTGGTATGACACAGCTGTCTTACCAGAAAGAATGTGTAGATATGTGGGGGGTTTATCACTGCCTTTGCAGTGATAAAGGGATAGATGAGATAGCCTTGTGGGGCCTTCCATTTCTATGGTTTTGTTTTACACAGCAATTCTATATCCAGCAGGATATAGAATAAAATATAAACATATACATCGTGGGTGTCAGTTGTTTATAGTGGTAGCTGATGGATCCAGTTTCAATGGGAGTGATGAATCTATTCTTGTTTTTAGTCTGAACTTTAAATCTATGGTGGTGAATTCTATCCACAAAATAGGTTCCACACTTTGGATAGTTCCAGGTTATAAACTGGCGTGGATTCATCACAGCATAGACATCAGAGCCAACAGTTACCACTGGATGTGGTCATGGGGCTTCCGGACACATCATTTTGCACAGAATAAGCGAGTGGGAAGGCCAGGGGAATGAGTTTGCTATTTCACCAGTTTCCTTCAGGGGTAGTATGAGAAGGATGCAGACACATCCAGAATGATTTTCTACTTGTTTGTAGTTTTGGTCATATCTGTGTAAATAAATTTTACTTAAAAGTAGAAAAGTTTTAGTGTATTAAAAGTAGAAGTAGAACTTTTAAGTAGAACTATGTTCAAAATACACTCAAACTTGTGTAAGTTCGAATCATGGGGAAAGTTCCAGTTCTTACCCACTCATCCCCAATTTGCTTTCACTTTTCCTAAGGAAGATTATCTCTGGCAGTGGAGTTAAAAGTGCTAATTGGATTAAAAGGAAGTAAAGCAAACTTTTCCAGTCAGGGTGGAGGATATTCTACAGTAATCGAATGCTGAGTACCTCTGAGACTGTGAAGATTGAGCGGACATGTAGATACCAATCAGAAATCCATCCAGCTGTCTCATGGGATAGGTACAGTGTTTGCAAAGCATGAGAAATGTGTATGTAAGTGTGAGTGTGGATATCACCAGAGAAAACAGGGAATACGCAGGCAGGCCCATTAAAAAGGAAAAGAAAATAATGTTTCACCCAGAATAACTGTAAATATATTCAGCCGGGTAAAACAATCATCTGTGTCTAGTCATGCATGCCATCCACTCTTGTTGCTGTCACTCCTGTCGATCCCGAGTTGTGAGGTAATGGCCCCATGATTCAGGGAAACTGCTGAAGTGTGTGCTCCTGCTTCAGTTTGAGAGATGGGTTCATTTATCATCATAATAAGCTATTACCATTGATAGGTCACAACTCATTGAGGAGACAGCCAGTCTAATTGGCTCAACTCTGTCAGCTCTCAGTTTGCCTCAAGGAGATGAGCAGTACTTTGCAGGTAATATTCAATTGCCCAACAAACTGCTTGCTTAATAATTCATTACAGTTCAAATTGGGGAGGGGTAGCATAGGGGATTTAACCTGCACAGCTCCATGTTTCAATCTGTTGACAGCCTGGCTTTCCCCTACCTTTTTCTTTCCTCTTGGGCACAGGGAGCAAGTGGAAGCCTATAGAAAAAGTTAGTGCAACTCTTGCCTTCCAGTTGTCTGCTGTATTTTGTGTTCATCTCCTACTCAGGTCTGTTTCTTTTCTAAAAGAATTAGCTGTCATTAACCAGAGCCTCTCTGGGAAACTTGGCCTTCCTTCAGATCTCATCCTTTTCCTGGAGTGCCACACATGATTGGGAAAGCTAAATGGATTCTTTGAACAAAGTGTTGTAGCCTAGATTGTGTTCTAGGGATTAATCAAGCAACACAGACTTATCCAGACATCTTCAACTATAAAGTAATAAAACATTTGAGAATATAAAGCTCTCCAGGGAGTTAAAGGGCACTTTACACTCTTAGTTGGATGTTAGGCAATCATGTCAAACACTAAATCATTCCTGCATTTTAGAAAGCTTTTATTCTTGCCTTTAATTTTTTTCTAAAAAATTTTTTTAGAAAAATGTTTCTAAAAATACTATTGCCTTGACTATGCTTTATTGACAGGTCTTTGAATATTCAGTTGGTACCAACTTCTCAATAAATAAAGCTCATTTTTTAAAAACATTCTGAATCCCATGGCTCTGTAAAATACTGTATTCCTCTCCACTGAAGTTGAAAATTGAAGGATATCTGGTCAATTATGCTGGAAGACATATACTACATGGCATATATAGGGTTCTCAACATATTATAACAAACACTTTCAGCATGATATTACATATCTTAACTTATTATTAATCTGAGAGTTTAGTTTTAGAGAATTTATCTCTTCTCTCCTCTCCTCTCTCCCTCACATATTTATATTTGAGAAGCAGTCACGTGATATGCAAACACTTGTTGTTGTTGTTGTTGTTGTGTGCCTTCAAGTCATTTCCTTAAGGTGACCCTAAGGCAAACTTATCATGGGGTTTTCTGCAACTGATAGTGTGTGGTGCACCCAAGGTCACCCAGTGAGTTTCCATGGCCATGTGTGGCATCAAACCTTGGTCTCCAGGATCATAGTCCAACGCTCAAACCACTATACTATGCTAGCTCTGTATTGGTCTCTTTGTCTTACTATTATTCATTCTAATCAGCAGCATTCTGTAAGTTACCAGATTACAGAATTTCCCCAACCTCTACTGCTATTTGCACTTTAGGGAGGGACACTTAGAATTCTCAGCCATAGAGCTCTTGGGTCTCTACAAACTACAAACCTCAGAATTCCACAGGATGTTGCCGTTGCAGTTGAAGTGGAATATAGTACTATAAAAATGTAGTGGTCCTGCTTGGTCAATATCATGTTAAACATCTACATGTCATGAAAAGGAGTCACTTTACCATTGACGCTACACATAATTTTTACTTCTGTGTTGATAAACCTCATACACTAAGACTAATTTGGTTGCAGTTATTCTTTGGTCTATTGGAAGAAACAACTATGCATATCTGGTGACTGAACATTTTGAAAAATTCTAGTAGTAACAGTATCATAATATGCTTGTCTTGTAGGTCTAGTTATCTGCAAATTCTGCAACAAAATGCAAGCCTAAAATATCTACCTGTCAGGATGAATGCTAAAAACCAAAGACCATACAGAATAATATAGTTTTGGCTGCTTATCAAAAGCTTCATTGCGATGTAACCAACATGATTTCCTTTTTGAGGGAAGTGCTGCTACAGTGAAAACTCTGTTTTATCTAGCCAACATGATAGCCTTTTGAGGTGGTGGTTCAAGCAACAGGGCATCTGTTGAAGATCTCAAGTTCTGGGTAAGCTGAAATGTGAAGAACTGATATCTCAGATGTCCTGGCTCCAAGCCATTTAGGACTCTAATATAATACGCACAGAAATTCAATAACACGCCTTTGTCAGTATGTTCTGTACCTCCAGCCACAATCCATATTGTATACTGAAGAAAAATAAATAGCTAGGATCATGGTAAGAGCAGAATGGATGTGGGGAATCAACATATAAACCCTTGTTCAGAGGCATATCATGCTGTTACAGCAACAATCTTCATTACAGACAGAGGAAAAGTACATCAAAGATCGTGAGTCCTTGGGCCCTATCACACTATACTGTTATATTGCTATATACCACTTTAACTACCCTGACAACATTCTGTGGAATTCTGGGTTTGTAGTTTAGTGAGAACCAAGAGCTCTCTGTTAGAGAAGTCAAAATGCTTCCCTCTGAGCTACAAATCCCAGCATTCCATATCATGTTGCCATGGCAGTAAAAGTGGAATGTAGCACTATAGCGTGCAGTGTGACAGGGCCCTGAAGACGGGTCTGAGTGGAATGTGCTCGTAACAACTACAGGGAAGAGAGATTGAGAAAGCAGAGAAAGTGCAGTACAGGAGCTAGGAAGACTGAAAATATATCTTTTATGCCTCTTGGATAGTTATCAGCTGGGCTGGCATACTTCTTATAAAACACATACGTTTATTTTAATGTAAACATAATGCTAAGTCTCACACTCAGTCACACACTGAGAAGCTAATCACACATAATTCTGCTAATTATACTTCCCACTGGTTCAAATTCACTTGACTGTACCTGTTCCTATGCTGTGCTCATGCCAAGCACCAATATCGTTCCTGCTCTGCACTGAGCATCACTAGGGAGAAACATTCCTTTATAGCTAAATTGGCTATGAGCAGTCAACTTTTTCCTCCATTACTTCTCTCTAGTTCCACAATGAAGACTGGAGAGGGGATTTTGCACCATATAAGAGCCAGCACAATGTAGTTGATCTATGACTCTTGAGAACAGGGTTCAAATCCCCGCTTGACTGTGGAAACCTACTAGGTGACCTTGGGCAAATCACACACTCTCAGCTTTAGAGGAAGGCAAGGGCAAACTACCTCTGAACTATCTTACCAAGAAAACCCTGTGATAGGTTTTCCTTAGGGTCATCATAAGTCTGGGATTCCTGGCCCTTCTTTGGTGTTTCATCCCACCCAGCCACCATTCTGTTTAAGAAGTGGTGCAGTGTTAATTTTGTATTTGCTTGGTGGTTCAACATGGAATCCAGATCCAGGACATCTTTATCCAGGGCTTACTTGACTTAGGAATGGGGGGTGTCCCTTTAAGGGACTCAGAGGTTGTGGGCAGATGTTTTCTTCATACTTCCTAGTGATGTTGAGACCACACAGTGTTGTCCACCCATGTAGAGCCCTCATCTGTCATCCCAGTGGGACCTGGCACTAAGGGTACGCAGTTCAGCACATCAATCAAGAAGCAAGGTGGTCAATGCCTGGACTTGAACATATGTGTGCACCAGGCCTATCTGTAACAAATAAAAGATATGGCCTACTGTTTCCCAAAATATATGTGCTGGTGTCTTATTGTCAAGCAGACCATACAAAATACATTCATGTGTACGCCTAGCCCTTGTTCATATCTTATACATTCCACTTTTATTTTATTTTCCTTTCCCCTTTCCCTGTTTTTTTCTTTATATGTTTTTGGCAATCATGCTTTTAAAATGTGATTCCCTCCCAAAAAAAAGGTCAATAAATTAAGGTAAAGGTAAATTTAAATAAGTTTTTGTTAAAAAAAAGAATCTAACCCCCTTTCACTAGAATATTTCCAACTAGGTTGCTCCAGCACTGGGTATTTAGCATGGGCAGCAGGACAGGATGTAGGTGGTGGAACCTGTGCCCTCCTCTCCTCACAGATAGACATCTCAAATCGTCTCAAATTGTGAACTTGTGTCTTCAAGGGACCCTAATCAAAAAGAAAAACAAAAAGGAAGAAAGAATCTAAACAGGTCACAGGTCTATTTGTCATGCCCTTAGAAGACATCAATATTTTATTTATATGTTTTAAATTTAGCGTCTGTAGTTCTACAGAATTTTGTGAGAGCTTTGTTGTTTGTTACAGGTTCAGAATCAGAAAGCTAGTAAGTTCGCTCCATGGCTTTCTTTTTCTTTTTGATCAATGATCACATAATTTTCTGTTTGCAGTTCAGAGAGACTATCTTTCTGCTTTATTCTGCGAAAATACTTCTGTACATCAACATTTTATTAAACTTGATTATACAGATGTGCAAACATTCAAGGGCCATAACTATGAACAACCTGTGGCATTTAGACAGATGAAACAAAGGAAGAAGATACTTTGCCAGCATTGGTTACACTTGACAATATATGCATGGGAAATAAACAGACTCTCTGCTTATATACCCTTTTATATGATATAATAAAGTGCTGGGAAAAGTAAGAAATATCACATCTGTTTTCTCCCATGTGATTTAATATATATGTATGTGAGACAGAGAGAGAGGGAGAAACAAACAGATGAGGCAAGAGGAACAGAGGGGAAGCTGGAGTATGAGTAGTGGAAAAATCATTTTTAAACTGATTAAATTCAATTACAGTGGCCCCTTCACATTTGTGAGGGTTCAGGGAGTAGAACCCTCAAAAAAGTGGATAAAGCACAAAGAACTCCCCCCACGATTCCTCCCATTCCCTTCTGAGGCTCTGGTGCGAGACCTTCCTTCTCCATGCTTGGGTCGGAGGCAATGGAGTGAGAAGGGGGGGTCCAGAGGGGAGAAGGAAGGAGCATGTGTCCCCACCGTTCCCTTAACTTTTGCCTTGGTGTGACTTCTCAGTGCCAGGGAAGAGGGAAAGAAATGGGAGGGGATTGCTCAGAAGGGCATGAGGAAAGTGCACACATCTCTCCCCCACCATTGCCTTACTCTTTGCCTTGGTGTGAGTTCTCAAGCATTGGGGCAGAGGCAAATGAATAGGAGGGGAGAGTTCTGGAGGGTGAAAGTAAAGCACATCCATCCTCTCCCACTACCTTACCTTTTGCCTTGGTGTGAGTTCTCAGCACTGGGGCAGAGGCAAAGGAATGGGAAAGGAGAGCTCTAGAGGGATGAAGGAAAGTGTGTGTGTCTCCCCCAACACCAAACTCCAACTTTTTGCCTTAGTGCAAGTTCTCAGAGCTGGGGCAGAGGCAAAGCAATGAGAGGAGAGAGCTCCAGAGGGGTGAAGAAAAATGTGTGTGTCTCCCCGACCATTGTCTTACCTTTTGCCTTGGCACATATGCGTTCTTTCTCCAAGCCAGCAAAACACAAGGGAATGGGAGTTGGAGAATGGGGGAGAGGCATGAGTACCTTGCGAATAATCAAATTTGCAAGAGTCAAACCCACAGATGCGGAGGGAGGATGTAAAGTTGACTAAGCCTTTAATTGGCATCTCCTAGAACCATTGTACAAGACTAATCCCCAGTTATGGTTAGACATAGAGCTTGGAAACATTTATCAGGCAGCATTAATCTGTTACTTTTTTAATATAATAAAGTTATAAACACTTTATGTTTAGTATAATATAATAAAGTTATAAACACTTAGGCCCTTTCCACACGAGAAGAGGAATCCGCGTAGTGACGGTTCCGGGCGGTTTGAACCGGGTTTTTTTGTATCCGCGCTAATGCGCGCTCTCTATTCATACGTCTTATGTTTGATCCGGCTTAGCGCGGTTTCAGAGATCCACACATTGCCGTCCTGAGCACCCCCGCTATTAACATAACCCCGCCCACTATGGCTGTGATAGGCTGTCCACGCCCACGGCCCACCCCCCGTTCATCTCAGGGGCGAATCAGCGCGTATCTGCGCTTCCAAACAAGTGAGCAAGAACGTGATTGCGCGGATCAGGGGGAAAAGAAACACTTTTTTTCCGGTTTTTAAAAAGCACGTGCAAGCACAGTTGGAGACGTTTCTAAACGGATTGACGTGTGGAACTTGGAAATTAAAGACGACTCAGCGCGCTTTAAGGTATGGAAGACCTCCGTCAGAAATCGCACTACAGTGCGCTAAAGCGTTTTATTACCCCCGTGTGGAAAGGGCCTTAATGTTTAGTATAACAAGGCCCACATTTGTTATCTTTTGGGGGTGGAAATAATTTTTTTGTTGTTTTATTTCAACTTGTTTCCAACATATGGCAACCCTAAGGTGAACTTATCACAGAGTTTTCTTGGCAAGATTTGTTCAAAGGGTGAGCTGCCTTTGTCTTCTTCTGAGGCTAAGTAAGTATGACTTGCCTATGACTTTTCATAGTCCAGTGCTCAATATACTGCACCACACTGGCTGTCTGGGGAAATAAAAAGTTAGTTTCCATTGTTGTTTTATTGTTCTTCTGCTGTCTTTATCTTCTATTAGTAATTGAGACATTTAAGTCAGGGTAAGGATAGATCCAGCATGGTGTAGTGGTCTGCACATGGGACTATGGAACCTGGAGACCAGGGTTCGATTCTCTGTTGTCCATGGAAACCCACTGGGTGACCTTTGGCATGTCGCATATCTCTACCCTTCACAAGTTGTTGTGTTTCTGCCCTAAAAATAGGCCCTGTCTTGTCTCCAAAGGTGGAGGGAGCCCTGCAGCTGTGTTGTGCAGTGTGTTCTATCTATAAAGATCACTGTACTCCTTGCTGTACTAGTAGTGTAGATGTAGGAAATGGAGATCACTTGGAGAAGAGAGAGCCTGTCATTTTTGCCTTTTTTTTTTTTTCATTATTAGATCACAAAGGCCAGGGAAGAGAGATTTAATGTGCAGCCCTTGGGCCTGAGAAGGTTGTGCACTCATGAATTATACATATCTGTTTCTTTCTCTCACACACATCTATCTTCATTTAATCTTGTCTTTATAATGGTGAGTCTGAGAAAAGAAGCTCCCAAGTATGTGAACTCTGTCTCTTTATATCCATAGACACTTTGCCTGTGTTTCCCTACATCTCATAGTTCTACCTGCCAGCCTTGTTTCATTTTTTTAAAAGTGATGGAACTCGATAGCAAAGCAAATAGCATCAGTCATAAAGAAGATTTGGAATAATTATTCTTACTACTAGAGCAGTTATGTAGACTGTAAATCAAAACTGTCAGAGTACCATGGCCTTCCTCAAAACACACAGACTGTGCAGAAACTGCATATAAACTGTATACCTTTAGATTAATACATACAAGACATTGCACAACAGTCAGATTAGTTCTGCAAAAAGGCTAATCCAATGAAGCATTTTGATTTTTGAAAGGGGCACAGAGTAGAATGCAGGGAACTAAATGAGCCACTAATTACTTGTTCTTTAGGAGAGAAAAGTATGGTCAGGACCCGGTTATTGGATGGCACAGTGAGATCAGAATGTGGTCAAAAGAGTGTAGACAGATGACAAAAGGGCAAAAGTTATTAATGAGAAAGAACATGCAAAACTACTATTTTAAGCAGAGTAACACTGGAATTTAAAATAAATAGATAAATACAATATTCTGTGTGTGCATACCTGTGCAGAGTTATTAACAATAAACACAATATTATATCATACATTATTCTTTAAAAAAGGCTTTATTAGACCTGGTCCCAGAATTGCAGCATTCTCTCCTATCCACTGTATGAACTTCCTTTTTCCAATGTACATTATAGATCAGATCAAATCTCAGCTTCCCCATAAGATAGCACTCATGTGGTCACCTTGAGACCACCATAGGTTCTCAGATATCCTACTTCACTGTATTGCTCATAAATGTCTCCTATTCTCCTACTTTTTATAAGGTATGTGTATTTTGCTTATGTCAAGAAGCAGTTCAGTGAAATAGCACAAAATATTCTGTTGCAAAGCAAGGGGAATCTGCAGTAGTTTGGTTTTGTCTGAACTTTCTGGGAGGGGAAGAACTCCACTCACATCTCCCCTCTTGCTCCTGCAAAGTTAACTGGGTTCATACTACTTTTGCACTTTGAACTCACTATGCAGCCAATAAAGTAAGCTGAAGAAGAAGGAAAAAAATAGTACATTTTAGAAGCAGCTGAGAAAGTAGAATGGGAGGGGATTAACTGTTGTACCAGTACATTTGGAGAGGGTGGTAGAGGTGGTGGGAAAAGTGTGGTTTACTGGGGTCTGACTGAGAGATGGATGGTGACTGAGGCTACAACTCTGTTTCTGTAAGAGTAAAAATTATGTTAGGTTCCAGATACCCTGTAAATATATCCATGCTACAGTATCATACATTTTTATGGAAATGTTACTTCCCTGCATTATAACACTGGTTATCCAGATTATGTGATTTATTTTTTTTTTGCAAAATACAAGACATGATGTAAAACATGAGTTGGCCCAGGTTGTTTTCTGTACAAGTAAGTATGTGGTTGTGCAGATAGTTAGTAGTATGAGAGACAAGAAGATTTTTTTTTCCTGTATGTGACTCATGCTTTCACAAAATATCTGTCACAGAGGCAGAGTAGGAAGGGTGAAGCATCATAACAATCAGGAAATAGATCCTAGGGACAGTGGGAGCCAGTGCTGCTGGTGGGATTAACAGATCTGAATTGTCTAATTTGCACAAATTCATATTTTCACACACACCCCAACACCATATGGCCATGGCTGGATGCCAAGGCAAATCACAAGATTATATGTGTGGGATAGGATTATTGCATACATGTGGAAAGAAGTCATGTTGCCTGAATACTGCACCCCAGAAAACAACGTGACTTGATTATTGCTTCTATATGAACCTTCACAAAATCTTGTGTATTTAAGGAAGATAGGACTGTGCCTTAGACAGAATACCATTCAAACACAAATTGCTCTCGGGCACTTTGATTGAGTTTGTCTCACTTTCGCTACTTGGGATTGACTGCTGTCTCCACTTCTTTTCAAAAGATCAATTGAAAACACTAGTGATAGCATCAGCAGCAGAAGTGGTATATATTGAAGGTAGCTTATCATTGTTGACTTACTGAGACTGGTTTCCAGGGTGATTTAATTTCAGCTAAAGCAATTTAGAATCATAATGCAAATGAAAAATAAAAAGGCTTGATTCATATCACCAATTAAAATTAAACATTAATCTTTGAAAAGCCTCAGCAAACTATATTCCCATAATTGTGATGTAATACAAAAGATGCCAGGTATTTCCCCCTTATTCATCTCCAATCATTTAAAAAAGCTCCATTTATCTGTTTAGTTCTAAGTCATTTACTCCTATGTGTTAAAAGGACGAATTTTTAATTTGTTTGCAGCCGTGGTCAAATCGCTAGCTTGTGGAATGGATGCTGAGACCACATCAAAATTATTTTCCACAAGCTGGACCTGATTCTTGTTATAAATATGATATGGTCAACTATACCATAATAGTGCTTGCAAGCAATTCATTTTCATACTACTAGACACTTTTAATGAATTATTTTATAAAAGCCAGGGAATTGAAAATTGAAAAAACTAACTAATTCTTATAGTTACGGGGCATGACCTCACTAAATTGTGCATGATGAATATTGTATGATTGAAGTGGTGGCTCATGCTGAGGCAGTAACAAAGCCAATAAAAGAAAAGTGTGTTTTATACCATCAGCCAGTAGTATTTCAATTTCTCCCTCCTCCCTAACTAAAAAGCAACTACTTTATTAACTTTTTAAATATGAGAGATTACACTACATCACATCAGTAACTAGTTACTTTTTAAAGTGATTTTCTACACTTTGCACAAAGTTAATACTCCTGTGTTCTCTAATGACATCTCACCATGGCTATGAAGACAGCTAGCACAGTGTAGTGGTTTGAGCACTGGACTATGACTCTGGAGATCAGGATTTGAATCCCTGTTCAGCCATAGAAACCCTCTGAGTGACCCTGGGCAAGTCACACACTCTATCAGCCTCAGAAGGCAAAGGCAAACTCCAGCAGAACAAATCTTGCCAAGAAAACCCTGTCATAGGTTCACCCGAGGGTCACTGTAAGTTGGAAATGACTTGAAGGCACACAACAACAACAGTAGGTATGTGTGATGACCAAATCTGCTCCCCTCCAATTATTTTATACTTGTGTGATCTTCTTATTATGTGCTGCTAAATGTATGAGGTAATAACTGCACTTTGAGCAATTGTGCAAGACCACTTTCAAAATTCCTTAGTGTTGACCATATGGCTGGGTTGATAACAGTTGTAGCCCTACATGGCTCCCCACTCCTTGTCTAGAGCCATTCCTCTATTTTTTGTTCCTTCTTTCACCTCTATTTAAGCTCCATCGGCTGCTCCACTTGACCCTACAAACAGGATTATAACTGCAAATTCACAGATGCCTGCTTTGCAGCAAATACACAAAACTGCAACTAACCTGCTATCACAAATGTCCTAGGCCATTCTGCATTACACTCTTATAGTGCTATTATTCCACTTTCAACATCCTATGAATCCCGGGATTTGCAGTTTAGGAAGGGGCCTTAGAGGCCCTCTAAACTGCAAACCCCAGGATTCCATAGGATGTTGAAAGTGGAATAATAGCACTATAAGAGTGTAATGCTGAAATGTCCCTACTTCCTAAGAGCAATGCTAGCCCTTCCTGTAGCTTCGTTTAAAGATACCAGGGTTTAGATATTATTGTCAAAAGCTCATAGAGTTTGAAATGAAGAGTCAAATCATTGATATGAATGGGAGCTTTTGCTAACACCAGTGCCATATCCTCCAGTTGTCCCACTCAGGCAGGGATAGTCCCAATTAATCCTCTGCCATCCCACTTTTTCAGCTACTTTTAAAATGTCTCAGCCTCTCTCTTCTCTTCCCATCTTCTCCCTTTACTTCAGGGAAGAGCAAGGAGGGGCCAGAATCTTGCCCTTTTTCAAAGCAAACTGTGGTAGCCTCTCCCATCTTGTGTGTTCTTCCTCATCTATAGCTCTCGGAATCTTAACCATGCTCTGATGTTGCTTGGCCGTATGTGTTCTGGATTTTTTATCTGAAATGATAGAGGGATCTTTTCTAGGATGGCAAGCTTTGCTTATTTATTGGATTATATCCTGCCTGTCCACCAAAAATGGAATTTCAGGAAGTAACACTGGATAAAAAGTACAGTTAAAGCAGAAAACAAGACCAAGTACTATCTTAACTTAAAGACATAATTGAAAATATAATTTAAAAATATAATCACCGAGCATCTAACTGGTAAGGAAACCCTTCCTTGAGTACTGATTTGTTGATAAAATTCTGCTTCAATATCAGTCTATCTGTGGAAGGAAAACAGGGAGTAAGCTAGCTTAGTCTCTCTTCACAGGGATAGACCCTGGAGCTGCCCATTAATAGGAATTATTGTTAAAACACTTGGACACTGTTTCTCATGCCCTGCTTCCAGAGCATGGACTGTGACAGAGTCTGAAACAGAGGGCAAGCCAAAGACTGAAACAGGAGCATGCCAGGACCTGCTGTACAGAGAAAGGTTACAGTGCCAGAAACAGAACAGAGGGTGGGGCCAGCTCCAACAGAGAGTCCTGCCTCTTCAGATACAGAAGAACATTTACCTAGACCAAGCTTTGCACAGCACAGGCAGCTAAGAGAGACCCAGTGTTGCTTTCTTGGAATTTATAACCAGCAACAATCAACCAAGGCACAGCTGTGCTAGGCTTTGGGTCTATTTAGCTGGCATCCTTCCTGTCCAGGAGTTGTCAAAGCTTATCTGACCTTCTACCTTGCTGGATGCCTTGATGAATGCTTGTATTAACCTTGGACACTCCCTTGCTGTGAAACTCTGTGGAACTTTGTTTAAGTTGGACTTTATTTATGACTCTGTGCTTACTGTCTGGAAGTAAGTAACAAGCTGGGAGTTATTCAGTTTGTTTTGTTTCTTTTATCAGCTGTGCCGGGACTGAGATAGGACACTGTTGTCATAATTTAATTTCCTTTTTGAAAACCTGGATGCCCTTTCAAGTGGCACATTTTGCATCACATGTTTCTTTTCATCGTACAGTTCTATAATTCTGTGATTATTCTAAGGCTTTGCATTACATTGGTCCAGGTATGCAGAATGAAAGCAGTACTCTCGGGCTTCATAATTCTAATATTGTGTTAATTGTGATGGAGTTGTAAATATTAATATAAAGTGTATGATTTTTTTTTTAAAAAAAAGAGAATCTAAAAAGTGTGAGCCAACTGTTCTATTAATATTTCAACTTTAGGACTTAGAAGCTGAGCTGAGATTTGGATCCTGTTTTCCATGCCAAGCCCAACATTCAAGGTCACTTCAAAGCAAAGACCCAAGAAGAGATACCAGGCATTTAGATAGGACAGAATAATTGTCGGGAAGTCCTTGATGTGGTTTCACTTGTACTTCTTTAGAGAACCTCTCCTTGCAATAGTTGCATGCACGTAGACATTTTCTGAGGTAGCAGGGTGTATCATCTTGAGTTTTGGCAGCACAACTAGTCTGCACCTCTATGTGTGTCTCCAGAACATGCCCATTTTTCAGTCTTCACGGGTATTCTTGGTGGGTACATAAGACAGCTCTTTGTTAGCTACTGTCTCTAGACTTTGCAACTGCCTCCTTGGGGAAGCTGGAATGACTCCCTCCTTGCTGTCCTTGCAACAGCAGGAGAAGACATTTTTATTCTGACAGGGTGTTAAAACTGAGAGAGGAAAGGGCTTTTAAAAGGATGCTTTATTATTTTAAGCTGTACTGTTTTTAACTGTGTTTAAAAAAATTAAGTATATGTTTTAAATTGTTTTAATTTTGATTTTATTTTAGTGTTGACTTTTTGTAAATTTTACCTATATTATGATCATTTTAATTTTTAAGCCATCTTGAGTCCTAATCTTGTGAAAAAGTTGGGTAATCATCATCATCATCATCATAATTATCATTATCATCATCATCATGGCAACTGCCTAATAAAATATTCTCAGAATATATATCTGATGTCATACAGTGTTCTAAATTGCTGTTGTTACTACACTGAGTTCATGTAGGTTGCAAAGCCTAGTAGATGCCAGCAGCACTTTAGTAAAATAGTTATTTTTTTCAAAAAAAAAAATTGAAGCAATAACAACAGCAACAAATATTTGAATTCCAGCAGAACTGTATTTTTTTCTGGAAAAGTTGACATGAAAAGTAGAGATAAAGACTTTTTCAGGCACAGGAGGAAAATAAGTAAAATTGTTCTCTTAAGTTGGGATCTTATGGCAACAATCATGTTTTAAGATGGAAAGATAATCTCGTAGCTTTTAATATTAACTGTGAAGATCTGAAGATTTAGAAAGCTATTAATAATTTAAAAGATTGATCTTACCATTTCAGTTTTAGTATACTGATTGCTTTAATTACATTGCCTCCTGTTTTTCTGGTCAGTTGTTTCCTGTTATATGTTTGTAATAACATATTACAATAACATTTCAATCTAACAAAACCTAACTCATTTATATTAAATGTGGTGTATGTAGGCAACAGCTGACACTATGGCCCTTTTTGCACCTCATTTCCCACGCCAAATGGCCATGGGAGCACCGCGGATCGTGAGGATGGTTCTGCATGACGTTCTCGCGATCACAAGCTGTTCCTGTAGCGATACCATGGCAATTGCAGATTATATCATTTTCAGCTCTTTGCCGAAAATGACCTGTGATTGCACATTCCTACTGCATCCCTCCCACACTTACCTGGCGTGTGGAACTTCAGGAAGCATGCAATGGCCACGCTTCCTCCCCAACGCAGCCTGGGAAAGTACCTGGATGTCCTGCGGAAGGAAAGGGTGGAGGTATCACACTTCCTTCCATCCAGCACAGAGCTGGTGAGGAAGGAAGCGCAGGGGACGTGATTCCCTCCCACAAGAGGCTTTTTGCGCGACCCCTGCAGGATGGTAGTGAGAAAAGGTAAGGTGTGATATGAAGGTTAGAATATGAATGTACAACACATACCATTGTTAAGATACTGCTGGGAAATCTTTGTTCTTTGCCTTAATAGTAGTTTTGGCTATTACCTTTTTTATTCATATGTCACCTAAAGATTATGTATGATAGAAGAAGAAATAGTGACAGGATATCAATAGTTTTATTTTTAATTTACATTACTATATAGCTTCACTGAGATGCCTAATTGTAGAGTGTGATAGTATCCATGGAGAAAAAATTATATGAACTGTTTGTTCAAGATGTATTTTAATTATAATCTGTATTTAGAGAAATAGCCATGTTAGTCTGTATCAGCATGGAAAGGAATCTTGCAATACGTTCAAGGCTAACTGGGAGAAAGAAGTTTGCAGCACAAGGTTACATAGACTCATTCCACTTCATCAGATGCACAAGCTGCTTTGTAAGCCAATATTGGGAAATGAAATGTGAGACTATTAACTTTGAAAAGCAGTATTTTCTGCTGTGTAGGGACAGGGGTGGGTGGGTGCAAGGCTTGCTCCAGGCAGCAATGTTTTTGGGGTGTCTCCATGCCCCCGCAAGCCCTGGCCATGCCCCCGTGTGCCCTGGCCATGCCCACACACACCACAGCTATGCCCCCAAGCACAGTGACCATGCCCCTCGTGCCATAGTCCCCCCACCCCCCACACACTCCAAGCTCTGCCTCTGAATCCACAGGGCTTTTCTTCAGAATCCACCCTACTTTTTAGTATCATTCCCTTAGTTTTACTAGATGCCTAGTAGAATTCTCACCACTTTTTTTTTCTTAACACATTTTAGCTGCCACTTTCTTAACACGTGTTTGTGTATGCACACACACACTTATTGTTGTGGCTTTAAACTGAAAACTGCCCTGATGAAAAAAATACTAAAATATAAATAACAAAATAAATATTCTGTTGGTAATAGAGTCTTTCTTTCCTCTTCTGCTCAAGAAGGACACCTAGCGATAATCCAAATCTGTTTTGAATGTTAAAAGACACTGTATGATTTATCTGTTCGAGCTAACATTCAACAAGCCAGAGTTAAGCAACCATGCAGTAATTTTAATTTCTAGAGATAATATAACTGTAATACTTTAATTATTCTGTTTTTATTGCAGTTTTTCCTTAAATAGTTCAGACCCTTAGGAGAATAAACAGAATAAATAAATGTAATTAACTTGTCCTAGGGTGCTGTAAATATCTATGACTTTCAATTCCCAAAGAGAAAATTGTGATTTTTTTTATGTGTAGGTCACTATCCCAAATAAAACAAAGCACTTAGACAAGTTACTTTTTTGGACTACAACTCCCATAATCTCCTAGCTAGTATGATGAGCATGCTAGCTGGGGAACTCTTAGAGTTATAGACTATACAGGATCAATGAGCAGCTCTTTTAGATCTGAAGGGGTGGGATTCTCTTTAAACAGTACGATACTGGCTCATTATGCCATAAACACAGTGTATATAGAGTCCTTTGTATGGGTGCAAATGATATTCTTCATAACCTTTAATGAACTCTATCACATTTCTCCATCTATCCTCCTTCCCCTGGCTGGCCAGAACTCACATGTCCACCTGTCTAATCATCAGAGTGCTTTTCTGCTCCTCCTTCATCCCAACTGCATCCTCCATAACATGCTGAGGGCACTGATAGGCTATCTCCAGGAGAGTGTGGACACCAGCTCTATCTGCTACAAGTGGTATTATTTTGAAGTAGTCATTCCAGCATCCATAAGAAGAAAACAGTTTTTAAGTGCTCCCCACATATACTGCATTTCAAATTCAAACTGCTTCTGAGGTTGGAAGAGAGGCTTGCCTTCTTGTTGCTGAAATCGCTCTCATCTAAAGGAAAGAAAACCCACAATGTGGATATCAGAAAAAATTTTGGTTGTCTGTGGTTCCAGTGTCCTGGGTTCTGGAAAAGAAAAAAGTCTGAAATTTTTGAGGTCTTTGAGTTCGAGGATTTTCACTTCCCATGTGCTTACTAGGATATAAGATTGCATTGATCAGGCTTACTAGTTCTGGTGTCATTTCCCTGTCATGCCCTTTTAAATTCTAAAGCCTAAATAAAACTTCAGCTGGGGTTCAGATTCAGTTTCAGCCTTGGTAGTTGTGGAAGAATTCCATTCACTTCAGAAAGCACCAGGACTGTCCATCCCTTCCTACAAATCTGATTTGCATGCCTGTTATATAGGGTGCTAATCTGAATATCAGTCCATAGACACAGTAGATAACTTCTCTGTTCAGCTTTTGGTCTATAACCAGAATTTAGTGGGATTAACAATAGAATTGTTAGACCCATTTAATTAATGGTATTTATATATGTGTTCACTCAGAATAAGCCCAATTAATCAATTTTTGATGAGTGAACACATATATAAATACCATTAATTAAATTGTCACTAACCAGTATGATCCAGGGCTGTGTGCACTGTATAAGGTTGTGACTACCATAGGAGAGAATGTAATCCCGCCCTAGGGGCTTTATCACATAAGGAAAGTAAATCACAATTACAGCTGAACAATAGCATCTTTGGCTGGGGCTTATTAAATTACCTCATTTCTCTTTTGTGGTTCTCCTGGAGGGAGATAATTTACAAAGGTTTCTTTTACAAAGAGGATCATCAACAGATTTTTGGAGGAGTTAATAAAAGAAACACTTTTCAAATGGTCTCCCACTGGGAGAACAAAAGAGAAACAAGTCATGTGATAAGTCCCAGCCAAAGACACTATTATCCTATTACAACTGCAATTTACCTGCCTCGTATGATAAAGCCCTGGGAATAAGTGGTTTTCTACATCCAAAAAGTTTGACTTCCCTACCTCACAAGCACTTATACTGAACATGTCATATGTTTGTGTCTACACTGAATGAAGTTTGTGTGTTACTTTCCTGTTACTTTTTGAACAATTTTGGTAATTCTTCCCTTTGTTAGAACCATGGGATTATAGAGTTGGAAGAGGCCTCATGAACCATCACTCTTACTGTGAAGAAGTTCCTTGAAATGTTCAGTTGAAATATACTCTCCTGTAGCCTTCTGTAACTTCAGCCGTTTAGACCTGTTCCTATTCTCTGGGACAGCAGAGGACAAATTTCCGCCTTCTCGTTGTGATAGTTCCTGAGGTATTTAAGGAATGCCATTCTCTGAACCTGCTCCAACTTGTCTATATCCTTCTTAAAATGAGAAGCCCAGAACTGAATGCAGTACTCCAGATGAGGCCTGACCACTGCAGATTACAGTGGGACTGATACTTCCCTAGACTAGGAAACTATGCTTCTATTAATGCAGGCTAAAATAGCATTTGCCTTCTTTACTGTAGCATCACATTGCTGGCTCATGTTCAATTTATCATTGACAATAATCCCAAGGTCTTTTTTGCATGTAGTGCTCAATCTATATCTGTGCATTTGGTTTGTGGCCTAAATGCAGAAGTTTGCATTTGCCTCTTTTGCATTTCATGTTATTTATTTCTACCCAATTTTCTTGTTTATCTAAGTCCTTTTGAATTATATTCCTATCTTCCAGTGTGTTAGCCATCCCTCACAGTTTTGTCACCTGAAAACTTGATGAGGATTCTCCCCTCCACCCTCTTCTAAGTCATTGATAAAAAATGTTGAAGAATAATGGCCTAGGACAGACTCATGTAGCACTCCACTGGAGACCTGTTTCCAGTGTGAATGCTGCCACTGATGGTGACTCTTTAAGCACGGTTTCTTACCAATTATGGATCTGAAATGACCCAATCTATTCCAAATTCAGTGTACCAATCAAAATATTATGGGGACTTTATCACATGCTTTGCTGAAATCAAGACACATGGCATACACAGCATTCTCTCCCTCCATCTACTAAACTAACAATATGATTGAAAAAAAGATTAGTTTGAAAGGAAGAAAGGATTTGTTCTTGACAAACCCATGCTTGCTCCTACTGATCACTATATTGTCGTCAAGATACTTGCAGGCAGACTCCTATATAATCTGTTCTAATGTTTTTCTGGGTACTGAGATCAAGCTGACTAGCATGTAGTTTCCCGACTCCTTTTTTTTTTTCAAGAGATGGGCAATAGTTGCCCTTCTCTAGACCTCTGGCTTCTCACCTATTCCCCAAGATTTCTTAAAAAATGATGGCAAGTGATTCATCAGCAAGTTCCTTCAATAGTCTCAGGTGCAGTTCATCTGACCTTCAACTTTTGAACTCATTTAAGGATAGCTAGGTGATTCCTTACTAACTCCCTTACCAATCTTGATTTGCAGTCCTAATCCCTTGCCAAGGTTTCTGCTGTTGCATGGAAGCACACAGTTCTCTTTTGGGGAGAAAACTGAAATAAAATAGGTATTGAGTAGTTCTGTCTTTTGGTTTTAATTTCTTAGCATTTTACCGTCCTTACTGAACAGCAGCCCCACTACTAACAAATAATGTAACTTTAGGGCTTGTTTCTTTGCTTTGCACAATGAATAATGAAAATCAACTATTTTTTAAAAAAGTAATGTTGAGACATTAGCTTTAAGAAATAACCTTCCCAACCCAACCTACTTCCAAATTAGGGACAAAGCAAAATTAAATCAGGGCCCCGTGCTTTTGAATAGTGAACTATTCACAGTGATACCGAGAGCTTCCTCTTAACTAAGCAGTTTCTTATTTTTGTTTTCTTTTGTTTATATCAAGGGGAAATATGAACACACGCTTTATTTAATTTAAACTGTAGAGTTCAGGCAAAATTTGACTTCAGTGTTAATCAAATAAATAGACTTGATTATCTTTGCTCAGCTGTATCTTATGATTTTAATATTTCATTTAACTTTATTTAATCTATTGTTTTTTTAATACTTCTCCGAGGATGAAAATCCCTGTAGTTTCCATTGCATTCATTCTTGGTACATTTTTAACATTGCTAGCTTATTTCTCACTAGCTCAGTCTGAAATAACCGTTACAATGTTCCATGGTATTTTCCATACTCTTAAGGACTATTTATTTTATTAGTTATTGAGAGATAACCCTCAGAATTATTCTGACCTCTAATTTGTTTACTTATTCAGAGAGTGATTCACAGTTAAATGAGGCTGAAAGAGAATCACCAGTAGCTTTTTACTTACTTTTCTTTAATCTTGCAATTTGTTATCAGTATCCATAGTATTATCTCTAGGTAGACAGTTTGCAGAGGTCTGTAGACAAACACAGAGGTGTATCAATGAGCTGTGACAGTGAACATTTATCTAGAATGGATTTGTCTCCAAGTTACTACCTCTGAGATTAAAAACTTTAAATGACTAATAAGCCTTTACTCATTGGCTAAATTCAGATATGAATGAAACTTACTATCCCTTCTCTTCCTCCAGGACAGCTACAGACAAACTTCTGCCTTCATTTTTGACTGATCACGATTTGCCATATTGTGCAAACCTGACAAATTGTGGTTAGTCTTAGGTCTAGCTAGTTTCAACCACAGTTAAGATGAATTACAGTTCTGGATTTGTAAGACATAAGAAACCCTGCATAACTGAAAGCAGAAGCAAACATTTTTAACTCTTCCTAATGACCATGTTGGAAAAGAAGGGAGGGGAAGCATACAAACTGAAAATAGTCTAGAAGAATTCACATCACATTCTCTCTAGCCTAAACACAGCTACTCATTCCACTGAGTATTGTGTGATACCAGCTGGCATGCACTGGAAGATATAGGTGGGAATCTGCACTTCTATTTTTCATTTAACCACCTTGATGACAAAGAAAAAAAGAGTGTTCAATGTGAGGCATGGGACAAATTGAGACAGATAGGAATGTGGGATGGGCTGAGGAAAAAATGACTTCCCCATCCTTATTTTTGCTAAAAGGCAGTTCTGCTGCTCCTCCAAGTGGTAGGCTGCTGAGAGTCGGATTGCTGGGGAAAAGGGTATGCAGGGCTAACATTCTTCATGCACCTTCTGCTCCAGCACAATTGTGGCATCAGCAGCAACACAAAGAGAGGCAGGACAGAGCAGCAACGAGCACCTACAAAAGTATACACAGGAGCCCATGGGCTGCATGTTTCCCTGTGTTCTACATACATTGGCATGAGTGTAAATTCCATTGACGTTCAGGGCTCCACAGTGGAAATCACTTCTGAGTACTGTGCATAGAGATGTCATTTGGTCAGGGGCAACACAGCTGATGCCAAATTCTCTCCCTCCCTGCCTCCCTCCCTCCCTCTTTTTCATTTATATCCTGACCTTTTTCTAAGCATACATGATTCTTTCTCTCTTATCTGCATAACAACCCTGTAAGGTATGTTAGCTTGAGTGATAATGACTGGCTCAGGGTCACCCTGTGAACTTCAGTGCTGATTACATGGCTGGATGACCTATGCTTAGAGAGTGTGTAATGAATGGAATGCTAAAAATAAAATGTAGTGGTGAAGAGACTTGGTAAAAGTGCACCACATTTAACATGCATGACTTTGAATTTGTTTGGAGTTATTTAATAGGATCAGAAGATTGTCTTTGCTTAGAAATATACCTTCAGAAATTGAGTTTCAAGGAAAGGCTCTTCCTGAGGAATGTTTCTGTCTGTTTTAAAAAAACATAAACTGAAAATGCCAATTTATATTAGTTGCGGCCAATGTATATTAATTGCTGCTGAAAACACTAATAAATCTCTGTTCACTATCTGTAGTGCATCATTCACAACATAAGTGGGAAATCAAATGAAATTATAATGCAAATTAAACAAGTAAACAGTATTTCTGCCAGTGTGCCCTGTTATTTTGTTAACTGTAAAAACAATTATAAATGCAAAATGGACTGAGTTGCCCTTCTGAATAACCTTCTTTGAGACAACAAAAATCAACATCCTGTTTGGAGTAGAGAAACATGAGACACTTAGACCAACTATTTGACTATTTATATGGATGTGGGAAAGGTTCTGTAACTTCCTCAGATTTCCCATGATTTTTATGTAGCTTAATTTTCAATCTAAAAACCAAATGTTTAGCCTTGCTGAAAATTCAGATTGCATTCAGGTCAGCATACACTATTGCAGTCAAGCAGGTATATATATATATGTGTGTGTGTGTGTGTGTGTGTGTGTGTGTAAAAGAAAAAGGAGGATTATTGATTTATTTAGTTAATTGATTTATATCATCCTTTTATCCTGTGAATGGGATTCAAAGTATCTTATATTTAAGTACAATAAATGCAGTTAAAGCATAAAAATGGATAGAAACATTAAAATTTAGAACAGAGTTTGAAAATATACACATTAAAGAATAATGCAGCACCAACCAGTTAAAAGTTCCACAACAGGCAAGGTCAGGTGCCAAAGACCCACCTGAATAAAATAGTATTTTCTTACTGGCAGAAAGGCTACAGCTTGAAGTTCCTCAGTAGTCAGCTTTCAGGCTACATGCATACAAGGCATAAAAATTATCTCAGCACAGAGATTCAAATCCCGGAAAACTGCTGTGGTTCAGCAGCTATTGGCTCAGGGACTGCCACTGGTCCATGGACCACTACTGTGCGTTGCATTGCTATAGGGCATGGAGGAAGCGGTGAGGGGGCTTCAAGGTTGTTTTGGGCCCAACAGCAGCCTGGTCCTACATATGTGCTACCACACAGCATGCTGGGACCATTAGCAATAGCAATAGCATATGTATTCCTATACAGCTTATCAGCTAAGTGCACTCTAAGAGGTTTACAATGTGTTAACTAATTGCCCCCAACAAGCCGGGTACTCATTTTTACTGACCTACAGAAATATGGAAGGCTGAGTCAAACTGAAGCCCAGCAGGATTGAACTCACAACCTTGTGGCTGCAGTACTGGCATTTAACCACTGTGCCACCAGGGCCAATGGCCAGCCGGGAAACACTGTTGGTGGTGCCTGTGGGAAAAGCAGTTATTTGTCAGGTCTGCCTCAATTCAACATGCTGTGCTGTCCAGCCTTCTTGCCAGATTGCACTTTTCTCTCCCTACTTTAGGTTTTGCTGATGGCAGTGTTGTCAACTGTAGTTAGCTTGGGTTGAGATGGAATATTACCTTGGGCAGAATGTAGCCTTTCTTATCTCAATTTGCTAGTTTTTAATCATTTCTGGGGAAGGCTGATAATAGGCTTATGTGCTCATCCAAAGTGGTGATGGGCTTCATCACTCTCTCAGGCACAATAACTTCAGCTTTCTTAATTACTTCACACCATTACATTATTTGACTACCCTTCCCTTGATGTCAGGATGCTGACAGTAGAATTGTGAAGTTCTAAAGTAGGACACCTAATTTTTAACAGCATGAAAACAACTGAGCTATTCTGAATGAAATTTAATCTATTTGTTTTTCATTCCCCAAACTTGATTTCTCCAACAGTTTCGATTAATGTTTATTTGTCTCAGCTTACTCCTAGATCCAAAACAATGCGATTTGGGGAAAACGACATTTAACACAATATAAAAACTCTTTTGCTGGTGTAATTTTCTCAGTAGCTTACTTAAACTTCCAAAAATAGTAGTCACCAAATCAAGGATGAAGTTTGGTGTCTCTGTTATACACATTTTGATTTTACCAGCTGTGTCACAACGTTTCTCCCCAAGCTCTCCCTATATGGAGGACACTAGGTGGAAGAGGGTTATTTTTGTGGCTAACAGCTCTAGCTTCTAATCACAGCATATGGTTTGGTCAGGACTGTAAAATCCCCATGCCTTGAAATATAGCTAGTAAGCTGATAAACTGTAAAACAGCATTTAGTGCTCCTTGATAGTCCTCCTTCCTGAAAGCAGGCAGGTAAACAGTTTTTGTGGAGTCAAAGGCCATTTCTGCGCTATACTGTTATAGTGCTATTATTCCACTTTCAACAGCCTATGGAATCTTGGGGTTTGCAGTTTAGGGGGGGCATTTAGAATTCTCAGCCAGAAAGCTTTTGGGCCTCAGTAAACTACAAACCCCAGCATTCCATAGGATGTTGAAAGTGGAATAATAACACTGTAACTTTGCCCGTTTCCTCACTAGCCTGTTATATTGCTATGATTCCACTTTCAACATCCTATAGAATCGTCCTGAAATGTTGCAGATTTCTTATAGAGTAACACCTCTATGAAGTGTGTCATCTTCGTAGAAACTGACAAAACAACAATAACTGCAGGACTGAATCTGAAGACTCCACTTTCTACAAAAGCTGCTTCATCCATAGTATTTTATAGGTCACCTCGATAATGTACATAATTTTTAGTGGAATTCTTCACAAAAAGCATGGTTGTGGTGTCTTTTTTTCCTTATTATTTTTTTTTAATTCCCCCCCCTTTTTTTTTTGGAAATATCCTAACTGTAATGGCTGCAGAACTACACTGCTTTTTCATAACACTTCTCATGCCAAGTCATCAGAAACATATATGACTTTTAATTATCTTCTAATCTGGGAGACTCTTGTGGAGGGTATGTCTGTGAGGACTGTTAAAATGAGCACTCCCACTTCAAAATTTCTCATTCCAGCTGGTGAGGGGTGAAAAAATGTTGGAGCCAGAACACTCACTAGCAGTCCAATGAGGCACCAAATTGAAAGCATTTATCTTGGATACTCAAGCCTAACAAAATTTGAGCAAAGAAAATTTAGTTAAGTGATTTAATTTAATATATTAAATGTGAAAAAAGAGACAAAGGAAAGAAATTCAGTCCCCAGGAGGAGTTAGTAAAAGGGTGATGTTGTTGTGTGCCTTCAAGTCATTTCTGACTTATGGCAACCCCAAAGTGAACCTGTCATGGGTTTTTCTACAGCTGAGAGTGTGTGACATACTCAAGGTCACCCAGTGGGTTTCCATGGCCAAGAAAGGAATCGAACTCTGATCTCCCAGGTCATACACCATGCTGGCTGATGACTGCCCTTATATCTGCGTTGCTGAAACATCACAGACAGAAGAGATGAATGTCTCTGACGAACGGAGGAATGTGTGTGTGTATCTTATATGTCTCATTTAGAATTTCTCAGGGAAAATGGTTCTTAAAATTCAGTGGCTTCTCCTCAACCTGTTCCTACCCCTCCTCCCAATTGCTAGATTTACAATAAAAACAATACTTTTGTACCTATCTTTCCTGGTATCTCATCAAGTCTTTGATTAGATTACTAAAGAGAGTGAGATGTACTATCCATTTTGCAAGACCAGCCCTGTGACTCCTATCTAGGTACTGATTGAGGGGAGGTGGTTGCAGTAACATATAAGGAAAATCCATTCCCAGCCTGACTGTTCTTGTGAAGCAGCCATGACTGCGATGTGCTTAATTTAGCAAGTAATATGATAGAATGTCAGAATGGAAAGGATTAGGGACATAATAGATTTAGCAAAAAGGTGTTGCAGACTTCTACCCTTTTCAGGTCTGCATTTTCAGACATTTTCAGCATCCTTGACATATAATTCTTCTCCAATTTCTGTGTGTGTGTGTGTGTGTGTGTGTGTGTGTGTGTGTGTGTGTGTGACTGGCATGCACACTTCTATTACAGCCTCATTGTTATCATGATGGTGTGTCAGATTCATAACGACAAGGAGTTTTAGCTATGAAATCATTCTTAGTTGGGGGTTTTTCTTAAGTGATCCAATATGCCACATGAATGATGTGAGTAGATATTAACAAGCATAGATTACATTAAGGCTACAATCCAGAACCCACTTTATGTTGAGGAGTTGCATATTAAGTGCAATTTTACATTTGCTGTCAATCCAGATGATGCACTTGATGAAAGTTCTTGCCACAGTAAGTAAGTTAATCCTTTATGTATCAAAAGACTTTTTTTTTTGCTCTGATAAAAAAAAAACATGAGTACTATTCTTGAGTATATTATTTATAAATAAGGATCAAGATCACATATCCTTTCCAACATGGTCTATATTTCCCATAGACAACTTCTGGATGTACACACTTGAGATCTTGGTGTCATGTGGCCTTAATTTAGAGGATAATACTCCACTACTATCCTCTGAATGGCTTTACCCTGGAAATTCTATAACTGTCATGGGATGCTATTTATCTCTCCCATTTCAACACATATCATGGGATCAACATCTTTTGGAATGTAAAAAGAAGACACATTTACCAACTTACTACTTCAAACCACTGATTGCTATGATAGCTCTCACTTTAACTACTGTAGAAGCCACAGGCAGTTGTAAGAGGAGTCCCACTCCTCAGTTGAATCATTCCAGTAAACAAGACAGATCTTCCCTGTGGCCAGGCAACATTTTGGTGACAGTGGCAAGGTACCTTTCCCTTTTCCACCATCTTCCTCCCTAATGGGCCTTCCCCTCAGGACAAGGAGGATGGCAGCCTTGGCAATGTCAACAGTAAGGTAGCCCTGATCCAACTGGAGGCCACTGAGTCGCTTGGTAAGCTCTGTTAGGCTGAGGCTGGCTGCTTTGAGGGTTTCCCTCACTCTTCTTTAACCTTATATGTCTCTCTTCATCCTTCTCTGAGTTCTACTACCTGATCACTTGCTTCTTCCAGTTTGAGCCTTGTAAGAAAATCTAGACATTTGGAAAATTCTCTTGGACTGAAATTATAGCTCTGAAAAAGAGCATATGTCCTGGAAAAGAAGGACATATGGTAGCCACCAGGGTCAGTCACACTCTCTCAGCCTCAGAGAAATAAAAAGACAAACTCCTTCTGAACAAGTCTTACTAAGAAACTAGGGTTGCCATAAGTCAGCAATGACTTGCAGGCACACAACAACAACAACACCCCCAACTTAACCTGTAGAAAGGCAGAAGCTGAAACCTCTTATGCTTTTATAAATGCATATTTTCAATAATTTCATTAAATTTTATTAAATCAACTTCAAATTTTATAGTATTCTTCTGAGATTCAGGTTCTGTCTGTAAACAGTGCTGTTAGCTGCTTTTTTCAACTATTAAATAAATATTAAAACTATTTAAAACTTAAATAAATATATATGTATATATTTATGAGCAACAGTAATAGCCTTACAGCACTAAATTCACTACAAGTGTTATTGTACTTTCTATGGTTTAGTAATGCTGGAAAAGAAATTCATATTAACGTATATTTTTTTTGAAATGAATTTACCCAGTTTATAGTCTGCAGGCATATTAACAAATATACAAATGTACCTTTCCGTATCTTTGATTAATGAGAGGAAACCACAGGGATAAGATGCATATGGAAGTCCTTTTTAAAAAATTATATACAAGTAGATATGCATAATCAATGTGTGTAAATTTGAATAATGTACACAATCACACTTTGATGTATTTAAAAGTCATGAAGTAGGAAAATGCAGAAATAAATGCATATTAGGAAAAGTGAGTACCCAAATCTGGGACAGATTTGTTTGCCAGAGTAGGGGGGAAATTCTACAACCCAAATTTGGACAAGATGAGAATGTTAGTAGAATTTTGCGAATTATTTTTTTTAAGTTTTTTTTTTAAAAAAAGCTAAATCATATCAGAAGAGGCTAGTCCTGTTGACTTAATCAGTGCTCAATTTCCTAAGTATATCTGTCACTCAGATAGCAAAGTTGACATATAACTGACTTCACATGCCAATCATAGCTGAAGGATGTGTTACTGACTTCTCTTAGGTGTACAAATTATCTATAGCTTAATTTTGCTTAGTATCAACTTCAGCTTTAGCACGTTTGTGTTCTGTATCCAACACTATTAATTCCCATAAAAATATTTCTTATTTAGACAGTTTATTTTGTTCTGTTTACTTAGTTAAAGTATGTCTCATAAATCATTTCAATAATCCTTACTACAACTGTGTCACCAATATTATCTATACATTGCAAAATATGGGCTTATGCAAAAATCTAACATAATGTTCACGAACTTGACTCCTTTAGCTCAATGGTCATGCTTTTAACTATTGAATACATTAGCTTTTAAGAACTTCTGTGTGGGAAAGAGTCAGTTTTTGGTTAGCTTACATTCCTCATAGGCAAGTCACTGAGCCCTTAAGGTAGGGCTCAGTGAGTTGTGACCCTCTAGATATTGTTGGCCTGCAGCTCTTACATTCTCTTGCAATTGCTAGCTCTGGCTGAGAGGAGCTGCAGTCAACAAATGTCTGGAGAAACACATGTTGCGCATCCCAGTGCTAAGGCTAGTTGAATTACCAAGACAGCACATTCTTTGTAATTGTTCCACCTCAGTTTTCAAGTGGGAAATGCTTCTGTATGAAAATTACACTCAACATGAATTGCTTGCACATCAAAGAAAGACTTCTAGTCTGCCCTGTCTGCTTTAGCAGCTTGTCATGTGTGGTACAATCTTCACATAAGGAGCACTTTCAAATCACTCCATGTTTAAAAACTGAGGTGGTATGAGAGTGCTGCAGCATTTACACAAGAGAATTTTTGAATCAGCCCTTAGACCAGTGGTTCTCAACCTGTGGGTCCCCAGATGTTCATGGACTTCAGCTCCCAGAAGCCCTGAGCATTGACCATAGTGGCTGGGGCTTCTGGGAGCTGAAGTCCACGAACATCTGGGGACCCACAGGTTGAGAACCACTGCCTTAGACATTTCCTTCTCTCATAGGCATCTTTGGTATGTACAGTACTAAAGACTGTCTGGTTGCACAATATTATTGCCTTTAAAGAAGAAGCACTTAACTGTTATTTAGGACACCACTCAAAGAATCTCTGAGTAATGATAGTCTTTAGCTACAATATCTCTATCATACTACTAGCTTCTACAACCATAGTCAGGTTTTTTTAAAAAAGGCAGGTATCTTTGTCATTCATAGAAACCAGAAATCAGTTCAGTGGCTAAAATTTCACTGAATATATATCATTATGGCTAAAGTCAATTGAGTGGAGGTAGACTAACTTATGATAAAGGAAGAGCATTCTGTAACAATTCTAGAATGTTATCTATATTTTTAATATGTAAGATTACTAGAAATATGAGTTAACTCCTGAAAGGGATGAAATTCTTCATTAAGCTTTTTCTCGAAATTTGAAGATAATCTTTGATAACCATGCAGTTTTGGAAGGCTATTCACAATAGACTGATTTTGTGCAAAATTTGCAGGTGGCTATTTTGCACAAGAAACAGCACTTTGTGCACAGCAGAAAAAAATTGCATAGAAAACAATATTCTAATGCTGTGTTATTTCTTGCAGCTCTTCCATCTGCAAATTTTAGAATAAACCCCAATTACAGTGTTTCTTTGCAGAAAATACTATTCTCTGTGCAAATCAATCACATACAAAATTTGCGAACAATAAGTCCTGAATTGCAAAGATTCTTGTCACTGTAGGATTCTTCTCATTAGGGTTTCTCAACACTTGAAAAACATGTTTTCTGAATATTTTTTTTAATATTCTTTCAATCCATACCTCCTGATGCACGATGCTCTGATTAAAACACGAAGAACACTAACAATATCAGACCAAGAAACTGCAGGATTCTTCTTCCAAGGACCCAAGAAATTCTACATACAGGTGTCAAAATGCTTGTGAAAATAATAGGAATAATTTAATCCATCAAAAAAGCCCTAGTACAGATGAAAGGACAAGTTCAAACAGTTTCTTGTACCCCAAAATAGGTTACAATAAGAGAGTACAACTGAGAAACAAAATAGGACAAATCTTTCTCTTCTCAGAATTTCGAGTCATTACTTCTGTTCCAGTCTCTTAAGTTAAGAAGTTCTCACATATGACATTACATTATCTACTTTTCTATCTGTTGCTGAGAACACAGCAAGACTACATCAATATCCTGAGGAAACATATTTTTATATTTTTAGATGTTCTTTTACATGGCAAGATGCTGTCTTCATTCAGCATATTTACTGTTATGGTACTAATTTGCTAGTCTGGAAACAGCAGCCCTAGGCCCTTTAGAAAGCTTAGGATGTTGAAACATTTTTTTAAAAAAGCCATTATTATTTTTAAACTGGAAATTTTTATCAATAATTTGTATGAATCACTTTACCTGTATTCATGTGAAGTTGTCAGGAAAGATGAGAAGCAAATATGAGAATTGTCTCTTAGCCCCCTCTCCCCTTTTGAGGTCTTGTTTGCATCTAAGAAGTTATTTATTTGCATTCAAGTCACTTCAGGGTCAATGTGATCAATGTATAGGCTTCAACATAGGCTACAAGATTCCTGAAATAGAGAAAATATGTATAATTGTTTAGGTCTACTACTGGTAATACTATTTCATATGATACTTAGGATGTCTAGAAAGATAATGTATCACTCAGACCTTCCAAGTATGAACTAAACCCATTTGTTAGTTCCAACTGAAGTAGAAGAATTGAATCAACTATCAAGATTTAGACCAATTTCTTCAAGTTATGTTAGATAGCTGTTGGTGATTTGGCTTAAATCTAGTTGCCAGACTGAATTAGAACAGACACATTGAATCATTATAACTTAGGTAAGTGTTCATTTACCAGTTCCTACTGATTCATTGGGTCTGAGACTAACAATTAATTTGAGGCTTTTGAATTTCCCCTGATTTTACATCTTCAAAGCTTTCATCACAAAGGTCAAAATACCTATAGGGAAAAAGTCAGAAAATATACACAAAAATTTATAACCAATATACTAAATTATAGAGTGACATGATGGTTGTACATCAGTGAATTGCGCCACTGAGGAATTGAATATGCAAACAAATGTGAAATGCACAATTGCAATGCATTTCTACATGTGCAATGCTTCATAAGTAATGTACAATGTGCTTCTGCAAGTGCAATATACAGTGGCACCTCATACACAGTTTTCAACTGAACGTTAGCTTCTACATGGGACAAAAAGTAGAACCACATGTGTACTGGAATTTATCACTAGCAGAATGCCAGCCATATATCATTGTGATTTGCAAAATGCCTGTCATGACACTGTGACTGGGATTTCACTGTCTATGCAACTGAGGCCTTTCCGCACCAGCCTATTGTAGTGCTATTATTCTACTTTCAACATCCTGTGGAATTCTGGGGATTATAGCTTACTGAGGCCCTCTAAATGTCCATCGCTAAACTGTAAACCCCAGAATTCCATACGATGTTGAAAGTGGAATAACTGCACTATAACAAGCTAGTGTGAAAATGGCTTAAGTCTGCTTATTAGATAAGCTTTGAGTTGCCATCATACATGGAGTGGCCACATACACTACATGGCAACCTAGAACTACGAAAATATTTCAACCATGTTTTGAGATCTGGTATGTAGGTCTGCTGTTTCAATGAGGGGGTAAAAATCTCACCAAATACACCAAGCTCTTTGGGACTACAATAGTCCTTCCTCTCCCCGCCATGCACACACACTGTAAAAACCTGCTCCTGCTGCTGCTTTGTTCATTTATATCCCACCTTTCTTACAACTTTGAGACTCAGGGTGACACACAGCACATTTAGAACAATACAGATTAAAACTATGCAAAATGTTCAGGAAAAGTATCAGTATAAAAGTTATTTAATGGCATAATAGTTTATAAATTTAAAACATTAAAAACATTAAAACCAGAATTCACATAGGGACAGTGACGTGTTTAAATGTCTCTTACATGTGCGGATGTGAATTTTTGGGTGCTGCAAAGATTGGTGTTCCTATTCCCTCTGTACAATGCCCAAAGCCGTCCTTCCAACCTACTTTAAAGCACCAAAGTCTTCCCATACTGGCTCTCCATGTTGCAGTGTAAATAAGCAGGATCAGAAGTGTCTGGCAATCCCTCCCTTCTTGCTCTGGAGGCACAATGATTCACAGAATGGCTAAGATGTCTGAAAGCCCCTGCCTTGGGTCTCAGCACTGATGTCATCATTGTGCATCTGGGTACAAGGGGGTTGCCAAACCTTTTCTTAACCTGCCTTTTCTCATTGCAGCAAGGAATGCCCATGTGAGGTGGCTTTGAGGCTTTAAAGTGTGTGGTGGGAGTTGATATATGGGTCAGCATAGTGTAAGGTGCACATGCAGATTGTTATGCTACACTGAGTGGATGTTGAATTATTGAGGCCAATAGTTCATTCAAAGATTACATACAAACCTTAAAAACAGCACCACGCACCATTAAAAGTCCACTCCAGTCACTTTCTAATTGCCTGGTGGCATAACAGTACTTTAACTTGCTGATAGAAGGAGAGCAAGGATGGGGTCAGCATGGTCTCCCTTGGGAAGGAGTTCCAAAGTGTGGGACCAAGCACTGAAAAGGCCCTCTTGCTTGTTTCCACCAAATTACCCCCAAATGGTAGTGAGATAGAGAGAAGGCCCTTTCCAGGAGATCTTAGAGCTCTGATAGGCTTGTTATAATAATTTTTTTTTAAAATCACAAAGCTGTTTGCTGTTGGGCCATTTAACACTACCATTTCTTTTATTTTGACTGACCCTTTCAGGTAACCTGCCAACAACTGTCTTTCAGATGGACAGATTTTTCTCTGCAGACATTTTAAACTTTTCCTGCTCTAAGCAAGACTGTACCTAACTGAGCTTTGAGCAATGCCAAATACCATTAATCATTTCTGAAGATAAATTCTACTAGTCCCAAAGAAAACAAATCTACACAAATTCTGCATTGCCTGCTAACCCTACGATTAATAGAGCTGTGGAATCTCATAAATAAGAAATGGAAAGGGACTATAAAGACTTCTAGCCCATGCAGATATATGATATTACTGTGGATTCTGGCAGTATTAGGCATCAACTGCAATGCACACGCTGTCTACTCTGAAGAAGCATCATTAAGTACAGTGGCAATATTGTGGGTGTGAGTAGTTTGTAGCTTATGGCAATTTACTTGTTATTTTTAAAAATGTTCTGGGAAGCTGCTAATAACTACGAGTTAAAATGTGATTCTCAAAAGGGTTCTCATCTTTTTACTTACAAAATAAATGAGAACATTGTAGATGCTCACTCAGGAATGAAACCCGTTCATCTATGTCAAATGCCCCCTGACATTGTGTATTCTAATATCTCTCTATAAAGAGAACTTCTCCTTTAATAGTTGTGAACTTTTGAAGGGTTTGATGTTTCTAAGCTCATTTATTAGGCACATCTCACTGTTTATAGGATCAGGCTGTAAACCCTGGAAGTCACAGGGAAATCTGTCCTAAGTTAGCTCAATATACTTTAAAGTAGTCTATATTACTGAAGCACTGAATGGCTCCATTGCTAGGGGTTCTTTGTGATACACACACACACACAGGCCCTTTTCTCACGTGGGGGGCCGAAACGGGGCAGCGCACGCAGGAGCGGAGCTTACCTGCTTGCGTTTTGCTCCATCCCTGCTCCGTCCCTGTGGGGAACACGGTTCCGCCGCTTCACACGCCACCGAATTTCGGCAGCATTCGGCAGCGTTCGACAGTGCCCAGAACGGTGGCTGGCAGCTTCCGGTGGCGCTCCGCCAATCAGGGCAGAGCACCAGCAGGAAGCCCGCCCCCGGGCAGTTCTGCAGAGACACACTACTGCATCTCTGCAGATTCTCACCGGGAGCTGCCACGGATTAGTGCGGGCGAGTTTGATAAAAGCCACCTGGGAAGGTGGTTTTTAAAAAACTCGTAGCGCCACCCCTGCAGCTGGGATAGAGCGGTTGGAGGTGTGGCGCCTCACCGTTTCCAACCGTGCTAGCTCATCTCACAATGTGAACGACCTCTGTCTCCAGTCGTCTCACCGCGGGATTTTACCCCCGTGTGAAAATGGCCACACACACATCCATACATACATATATGCATTTGAAAACACACATTCACAAAATATTATATAAGAGTTTTCTGAAAGCCAAAAAATTTGCCAGCAGGATCTTCCTTTTTTGCAAAAGGTGTCCTTCTCCATGACCTCTTAAATCAAACTATAGTGGCTTGGAGTAAAAGCCTGTCAGACATGTTCCTTACTAAAAGCCTAGCACAGTAGAATTAAAACAATTGCACCCAGGAAGACACAGAATGTGGTTAATATTCAGCTTAGAGGAGCTCAAGTTGTGCAGGCCTGGAAACCATTCCCTGTTAGGGAGCTAGATATATTTAGCCTGGAGGAGCAATGGTTAAGAAGTGACATGATAACTATGTTCTAATTTTTGAACAAATGTCATATGAAGGATGGAGCAAGCTTGTTTTCTGCTGCTCCAGGGACTAGGACACAAGTTGGCTTCAAACTAAGGGATTCTACCTAAACATTAGGAAGAACTTCTTGACAGTAAGAACAGCTCAGCAGTGGAATATGTTGCCTTGGAGCATGGTGGAATCTCCTTCTTCCAAGGTTTTTAAACAGAGAGTGGATGGCCATCTATCAGGAGTGCTTTCATTGTGCAGGGGAATTAGACATGATGGCCCTTCTGTTCTCTTCCAACTCTATGATTCTACGGTGCAGAAGAATGGCCCTTTTCACATGGCATTTGCCATGCGAAAGGGCCCCTGGAGTGTTGCACAACTGCAAGGAGCGGTCCACATGACACACATGCAGTTGCGCGATGCTCCAGGGGCTGGCAGGTGCTGACCGTGCACTGTTTCATTTTTGGCTGTGAGCCGAAAATGGTGCGCGATCGTGCATTGCTCTGAGGCCTATGCACACTTGCCATGCATGCGGAACTCCAGAGCCATGGTGCTTGCGCTTCCTGCACCAGCACAGCCTGGGAAAATCCCAGGCTGCACTGCGGAAGGAAGGGGAGGGGCTCTCGCACGAGCAGGCAGCAGCTGCGGAGCTGAAGGAACCAAGACACGAGAGCCTCTCGGAAGAGGCTGCTCACGCGATCCCCACACCCCAGCTCCACAAAAAGGTGAGTTGCAGAAAGGGCCAATATCTGGTGGAAAAGCTGTAGGGTGCCTTCAAATGGCTTCAATGAGAAAGCATTTGGTGTGCTGGTTTAGCATACCAATTTTGCACCTAGGAAATGTTTGAGCTTTAGTTTATTCTAGTTTTGCCCTGGTTTGTGAGTCAGCTGATTTCTTGAAATACCATGAGGTTGTCTCAGATAAACTGCCTTTAATGTCACAGTAATCTAAAAGCAAGAATAGGCACCATTAGTTGACCAAAATGCTTACTGACAGCAGTTTCTCATCTTTCTGAGAACTGTTTCACTTATACCCCTGAAACTAACCTTGACTAAGCTATTTATCAATTTTTTAACTAATCATAACTCAATCATTTATAAAGGTTGTTTTACTGCCAACCCAATTTCTGCATAGCTCTCTGCTATAGCTGTCTATAGTGTCTATCAGTCAACTTCTAAACAAATGTTACTCCACCATACTATGTTGCTTAGCTTTCTGCTCATGTTTCACAATGTCGTTGAAAGTTGGCTTTTAAGGTGCTACTTTGACATGTAATTCTGCTCTTTTTTCCCCCTTTCTCCTTTATATATGACTTCCTCTTCACTATCTGTCGTGTCTGGTACCATAAGCATAGTCTAGAATGTATCTAAGTTCCTATGGGTGCTTGGATATTCTTCAATAGCTTTTAATGTGTGATTTTTATCGCATCAGCAACAGCAGAATATTGAACAAGAAGCTTCTTGTGGATTCAGTTTTACCTTTTGCAGATAGAGTTATCCAAACTTCAAGACTTCAAGAAATATAGCAAGGTTGGGCAACTGTGGTGTTCCAAATATTGTTAGTCTACATTTTCTATCAACCCTCCTCAGTATAACAAATGTTGAGGAATTATAGAATTTGTAATCCAAAACAACTGGAAGCCACAGTTGTCTACTCCTGGAATACAGCACAGAGGAGATGATTGGTATTCAGATATATTCAAGCATAATTATACACAGTCATGTTGAAGGTACTGTAACTTTGCTAATTATCCATCATCTATCTGCCTTTCAGCTTTCAGTAAAGAGAAGTGCATTCAGAATTTCACACCCATCCAGCCATCCTTAGTGGTTGAATTATTTGGGTTGACTTTGCTGTTGGCACACAGCTTTCTTTGCCAGAGCATCTTTCTCATTCATTTCAGTGGTGAATGCAGCACTATGCCTCATGCTGTTTTGGGAGCCTGCTCATATGGGAATTCTGCAGTACACTGAAGATCACATTGGTCTCTAGAATTTGGCCTTGATGAACCAATGCAATTTGCAAACGGAGATTTTCCTAATAATTTCATTTTCAGTTGCATTCTTAGCAGATTTTTTTTTTAAAAAAATGTATAATAAAGGTAATTTCTGCCCGACACTGTTATAGTGCTATTATTCCACTTTCAACATCCTGTGGAATTCTGGGGTTTGTAGTATAGTGAGGCCAAAGAGCTCTCTGGGAGAGAATTCTAAAGGCCCCTCCCTAAACTGCAAATCTCGTGATTCCATAGGATATTGAAAGTAGAATAAGAGCACTATAACAGTGTAGGGCGGAAATGACCATAGTTTAGACATTCGATAGGGGATGTACTTTTAATGTGTATACCAACTACATGCATCATTCACTGGAACTATTATGGGCAAGTTTAATTTTATGATACCCAAACAGAATATATTCAACAGCCTGTTTTTGAAATTTGCTGTAGCACATGGTGTCTTCCCAGGTTTGTTGGCGTTTATCATTATAACAGTAATATGATGAAATTGCACATATGTGTATTGTATATATTACATTTTGTCAATTTTAAAGTTTAGGATTGAAATATAAGAATTAGAATGGGTCTCAGAGAAAAGGCTTTCTCTCATAGTTTTAAAAAGGATGATGGGATCTTAATTGGGGATGTCTCAGTTTGGATTAGTTGGTTGATTAGGTTTGGTCTCGTCTTCAAAAGCTTTATATAGTTAACTGAAATGTCTGTGATTCTGGAACTTCTAAATAGTGTATACTTAACTTTAAAAAATCAGGTTTCCAGGATGAAGTTCCCCGTTTTGCCAGCAGTAGGTTGTAATGCTCAAGGCTAGAATTAAGTGCCACCTACTAAGCTACCTACTTCCTATTTAAATAGAAAACTGTCCCAAAGTAATGAAGTGAAAGGTTTGTAATCCAGGCAGACACATAGAATAACATTTTTCTTTTAAAATAAAATTACATTGTGCCTAGACCGTTTCCAAAGAAAACAATGTGACGCATATTAAAATTTTCTAAGGCTGTATAAACATGTACACCACCCATAAGAGGGTGAGAAGAGCACTGTCTCCTATTGTCTCAGTTTGAGCAATACTTTCTGCTTTGCCTCTGCTATGCCCTGCTTTGAACTTTGAGCAATTTTTTTGTGGCTTTCTGAGAGACTGACTAAATAGTACAGTTTATTAAGAAAAGGCAAAGAAAACAATACTCTTAGATGATCTCTATAGTCTTTGACAAACTACAGTCGGCCCTTCACATTCGCTAGGATTAGGGGCTCAGGACCCTTGTGAAAGTGAAAAAATTGCAAATATCAAAATCTGTGTGTGTGTGTGTGTGTGTGTGTGTTGGAAAGGGGCTGAGGCATGATGAAGAGAACAGGCACCCAGGGTCTAAACCAGGTCAGAGAAAGGGGATCGATCTGCATGGTAGCTCTATACTTCCGCTCACTTGCCTATCTACTTCCTTAGCCTGGGGGGGCATGGGGAGAGGTTTATGGTGCTAAGAAATTGGGCTGCGATCCATCCTTAGCTGGCCAAGTTGCAGCTGGTGGAGGAAGAAGAGAACCAGAGGCAAGTTTTTAAAGGGCTGCATGGCCTGATCAGAGCTGCTGAGAGGGAATGTTCATCTCGAAAAGAAGTACCTGAGGTGGTGGGGCAAGAGTTGAAAAAACTTGCAAATAATCATATCCGTGAAAGTCAAACCTGCAAATGTGGAGGGCTGTCTGTATCAGATGAGAAAGACACTATAGAAACAGTAAAATAGTTAAGAATGCCCCAGTTCTGTATGTCATTTTTCCTATGGCTCATTTATAATAATGTATATATATCAAAATGTGATAGTTAGCTGAATTATAGTATCTGGAACCTACAGTCTGCTGTAGCAACAAATCTATGCTGAGGATACAAGCAAAGTTAATATTCATAAACTGAAGATCCAATAGTTATTACAGCAAAAGTGGGAATGTATGGTCATCCAGATATGTTTGGCTGCAGCTTCCATCACAGTTAACTGGCACACCTAGTAGTGAGAGACCATGGGAGCTGGAGTCCCACAATATCTGGAGGAACACATGTTCCCTTATCTTCCAGCATATGTAGGAATGAAGTCAAAACCATAATCCCCCTCTTCCCCACTTTACAAGCAAACATCTCTCTGTCTCTGTCTGTGAAACAAAGATAGAAACTCAAAGCTCTTTGCACATAACAGTTTGAAATATAATTTAACTGTAGTTGCACTTGCAAAAGCTGAATCCTCGCTGTGCAAATAGAGTATTGTTCAGTTAATTAGCCCACTGTAATTCTGTGCAAGATGGGGATGTGAGCCTGCACATAAACCCCACCCTGAACATCCCAGCATGCCTGGCAGTATTCCAGACCTTTTGTGTGTTCACCCTAGAGGTCTGGATAGGTTCTGACTATAATCCCATTTGGTCAAAGATAGCCCTAGAACTCCTGTGTTCAGGAACTCTGCAGCTGCATCCAGTTAAATAAAGCTGCAGACTCTTGTGCAGACTTAAATGTTTAAAGGTCTGGAATGCTCCTGGGTGCACAGGGGACATTTGGAGCCAAGATTTATGTTTACATCTGTGTCTCCATCCCTACATGCAGGTAGGGATGCCTGTGAGGTTAGTTAACTTTTTATCTGTCTATTGTTGCCCTTAGTCAGCTTTTACTAGCAGTAGTAATCTTTTGTCTACCAATTTAGTTTCACAGAGTTTGTTTATTTTTAATTCTTATCTAATTTATTTGGCACTGTCCCTATTGTGGGGAAAACAAGTTAATTCAAAATCTTATTTATTTATCCAAGATATTTCTGTGCTGCCTTGTAATCATGTTCTCAGGACATCTTACCATCTTCCATTTTAGTAATTCTGTCCTTGGAGTTTGCGTGGAGGCAAACGTCAAAGGGTCTGAAAAGCTTCCTTTGCAACTTTCCAACATGTCTCTTGACACCAAGAATGGCAATCTATTTATTTATTTTTGTTTACTGTTTCTCTTATTGTGAAGTAGTCTAAAACAGAATTTATAAAATCCAAAACATGAAGGGCAGCTAGGAAGAAATTAGATAACATTCTCAAATGTAACAATACATAATTGAATATTAGTCTCAATCATCCATACCGTTGTATTTCCAATGCTGTGTATGGTTGTGAAACCTGAACAGTGAAGAAAGCTGACAGGAAGAGAACCGGCTCATTTGAAACGTGGTGCTGGTTAAGAGCTCTATGGATACCATGGACTTCCAAAAAGATGATTAAATAGGTCCAAGAGCAAATTAGGCATAAACTATCCCTACAAACTAAAAATGACTAAACTGACTAAATGACTAAACATTATATTTTGGACATATAATGAGATGGCATGACTCACTGGAAAAGGCAATAATGCTTGGTAAAATTGGAGGTGGTAGGGAAAAAGCAGTGGAGTGAAGCCACTGGTCCTCGGTTTGCAAAACCTGAAGGGAGCTATTAGTAACATGGTCTTTTGGAGATCCCTTATGCCTTGGGTTACCATAAGTTGAAGTTGATTTGATGGCAATGCACAACAGCAACAATTCTATTCTTGATCCAGACAAAAGTCAGAATAGAGAGAGAGCTTTCTGTTAAAATCATCATCATCATCATCATCATCATCAAGCTGTACAACTGACACTTCACTCATTACCTTCTGTGGGGCTCTATTGCTAGGGTTTGTTATGATGCATAACACCTTTGAAAATGCACGCACTAGTGCAGTGGTGTCAATTTGTACTGAGAATGAACTCATTTGAGTCCAGAAGCTTGTAGAACAGTGTTGGCAAAGCATGATGAGACAATAGGGGTAATACCAGAAGGGAGAAAAATCACCATTGCTTTATAGAAGAGCTCCTTAACTGACTGTATCAAACTGTTGTATCCACATTCCATAATTATAGCACGTTAATATTAAACTTCCATGCTTCCTATAGAAATCAGCAACATGTAATTGAGTGAGTTACCTAAAACTCTTTTAAGATTTTGCCAGAGAGATCTAGTTCAGAGGAATAAATTAGAGCTCTCTATCAAAGAGTTCTAATTAGGCTAGACTACAACTATCAGAATTCTGCAGGCTGGAACCCAGGTCAGTTGAAGTATTTTAACTGAACAGAGGGGAAGCACCTAAAGAAGCACAGAATGGAACATGTCTTCTGTACTCAAATGCTGAATTTTGGAATATGTAGCCTTGGCTCATATGGAATTACATGAGAACCTTTTCATTCTAGTCACACAGCCTGGCTCAGCTCCATCCTAGTTCTCCCAGAGATGCCCTGTTATTGCCTTTCCCTTCTTGCTGTAATAAATAATGTAATTTGTAGTTCCTTGGGGCAGAAAATGATCCAGAATGCTTGGCCCTTGGGGTATGCATTGGTGCTGTCCAGTGGATGCAGTGGGGAGAGGGGAACGGTAGTGCCAGAGGCAGCTGCTGGGCTGAGTGAGATGCTGGTCTCTCATCTCTCAAAACTAGCCATCTCTCAAAACTAGCACAGCAAGCCATTTCTCCATTCCATCAGGCTGTGCTTATACATTGTACTTTAATGTTAAGTTAATAACTTACAATCATTTTTTTCTCTTTATTCTTTTCTAATATAATAGCTCTTCTAACCATATTTCATCTTTCAGCTATAAAGTTAATCACTGCTTCAGGCTATACTATTTGCATTAAATCTAAGGTACCATGGGATGCCACTAAATATGAAAGAGTTCAGAGACTAAAGCAAAACATTTGAATTTATAGCAAAGCTTTTTTGTTTTTGTTTTTTAGGATATTTCAGCCCACCTAGCATACATTAATGCATTTAAGAAACATTAGTGGAGGACACTGGCATTTCATAAGAACGAATTAAATTAAAAGAAATGTGGAATATCATACAAACCCTATTATTCATATTTTCCTGAGTGCATTTTTACTTAGAATCTTTAACCTAAAACACCTTATGTGTATTATAACCTGTACTGCAGTCTGAAGATGTGGGTTTATATCCACAAAAGCTCATGCTAAAATAAAAAACCTGTTAGTTTTAAAGCTGCTGCATATTCCTTTTGTTCTCTCCTTCCTTTCCTCCTTTTTATGTGTGTTCATGTTAAGTTTTGGTGGAAATCTGTAAAAAATGTCTTTCCAGTGCATAACAATATTTCAGGCATAGGTTTGGACTTGTCAGGTGCGTTTTTCCAATCCAGTGTGATGTGATTATTATCCCACATGTATCATGGTTTTATCCCAAGTAGCAGTCTTTTAGTTTCACAACACTGTCAAGGAGGCTAGGTTGAGGAAAGTGGCTTTACCTTAGGTTAAAGGCAGCAACGTTAGCATGCCTATACAGATGCCCCTGCCTTTTGATGGTCCACTTTTCTATGATCTGTTCTTTTGACCCTTTTCAATTACAACCAGAGCCCATATATTCAACTCATGGTCTGCTCTTTCGACTTTGAACTTGAAAGTTGAAAATTGAAATTGAAAACGGTTGAAAGAGCAGATCATCGAAAAGCAATTGTGCTGCTTTTTCTCTCGACTTGGAACAGGAGAGAACAGAATATTCTTCCACGCAGTTCTTGGTAAAACATTCATTTCCACACTCATATAGACCTTTCTAAGGCAACCCCAAGAATAATTATTGCTCAGGCTTTCTCTTCATCCTTTAAAAATCACCTGCCTTCTCACATCTTCCCCATCCCCAGTATTGGAGGCCTTCCACACATGCCTCAAGCTGGAGCCTCATGTGAGACCCGATGCTGAAGAAAGTGCCTCCTCTTTGATCAGGGAAAACTCTCTCGGGCAGCTTGAACCAATCAACCTCCTCCCTCAAAGCATTACTAAGAGCAGCTGAATTTTCTAAACCTTTCTTCCAGAAACTCATGGCAGCTCATGGCACTCACTACATAAATCCATAGCACCCAGAACTAGATAGAAACCTCCAGCTGCACTGACAGACAAACATAATGCTGCAAGCGAGCGAGAAGGAAAGAGGAGGCTATATAAACTTTCTCAGAGGCATTTATATTCTTACTTCCCACGTCAGCCAGACATAGGGCAGTATCAATTTCTCCCCAGACAGCCTTGCTCAAATTGCATATGCAAAAGGAGTGAGGAAAGGAAGTTTTTTATTGACCTCTACAGGAGGACTAAGCTGGACACTGTGAATCCGTTAGAAATTGTGTGCAGTGCTTCTTACTGGCATTGGGCCTTTCATGAGGCTCCAGTTTGGGGCCTGTGTGGAAGGATGAGAAGGCCTCCAACAGTAGAGCTGAGGCATATGTAAGAACAGAGGTGGAGGAGGTACTCTTTGGTCAGGGAAACCTCTCATGTAATTGGCAGCATGTGCTGCTTTTTCTCTCAATTGACTTGCTGCCATATTTGTATTCAGTCTGTACACAGGTCCCGCTATTCGACCATCTGCTTTTTGCCAGTGCTTTGGTCCCTAATTTGTCAAACAAGCAGGGGACATCTGTACTTAGTACCTGCTAATTTTTATGCCTCTCTAAGAGTTTAGGCATAGGATGTATTCATATCATTTCCTGTTTTTTGGTCTTAGCCACACTCCTCTCTTCCTGTACCAGTTAGTCTGCAGATAATCTTATTTTGTTTGTCCTCCATTTTGTAGTCTACAGTTCTTTATCTCTCCTACATGTTTGGAGTGCACGTGTTGCAGATCTTCTCTCCACAAAATGTTGTATCACATTTAGCATTTATAGGAAATTCTATTTTGTATGTTTTTAGTAAGGAAGACTAAAGAAAACTTAGCCTGCCTTATATCTCAACTAGACCCCGTATGTAGTAGTGGTGACATGGGCCTAGTTGTTGCTTAACTCCTGCTTGCAAATGCTAATTGTTCTGATTATGAGATACACTACTATCTCATTCCCTCATAAGCCTGTGAAAGGTTCATGGTATTTGTGCAGGAATATGAACTTGGGCTTCAAAGTCTCAATCCAAGATTTAAGATGCTGTATCAGATTCAACTGAATTAAGAGTGTTTTTCCCGCAAAAATACTCTTCTCTATTTTTCTGTTCAGCCTATCCAGTATCACATTTACTGGATGTTTCTTTCTCACACTACCCTACATTCATGCATCCATATGGAACTTGGGCACCCATCCAAGCATGACATTACTGCTGTGCAAACAATGAAGGCCCCTTCACACTATATAAATATAGTGCTATGATTGCATTTTAATTGTCATGGCAACACCCTATGGAATCCTGGGATTTGCAATTTAAGCAAGAGTAATTAGAATTTTCAGCCTGAGAGCTGAAGTTCATAACCAAACTACAAACCCCCGAATTCCACAGGGTATTGCCCTAGCACTTATTGTTTAGTGTTGTGCTATATTTTTTTAGTGTGAAAGGACTCTGGGTGATGTCTAATGTTATGCTAGTAAAACAATGTATCCTATTTGCTGGCATATAAGGCTCACATTTTCCCCTGAGAAATACTATTTGAAAATGAGGTGCGTCTTATATGCCAGTGCATCTTATATGCTGGCAAATAGTATTTGCCAGTGTACAAATGAGGCATATTTTATACGTTGGTCTGTCTTATATGTTGGCAAATACAGTAAATAATTAGCATTTTTCTACAGCTAGTTTTAGAACTCTGCCATAGCAAGTGATACCAGTAACACCTGGTCTAATGAAGTCATAATTATTTGTGGAATACTTTGCAGAAACAGCTTGTGAATTAATTTGAGTAACACTTTATGGTGCATCTTGTATAACTTGTTCTGGAATTATGGGAAAGCAGCTTTTTCATTGCTTTGTGGGGCGTGTTCTGCAATGCCTGTAAAATTCCTTGTGCAAATGGAACTGAAGTATTGGGTGTGACACTTGCACAAGGATGAAGACTGATGTTCTCCTTGTGGAGCTGGTGGAATGACACCACTTAGCAGATAGAATGGGATTAATGTATACAACTCTCTGCACACAAATATGCCTATTTTTAAAAAGTGTGTGTGTGTTTTTTAAAAAAGTGATATTTAAATACTGTGGGGTAGTGTTTTTACCTTATCTTTTAATTGTATGTTACATTGCTTTAGCCTTGTGCTTTTAACTGAACCGTCATTTAATTGTTTTTTAACTTTTTATGAGTAATTTTTTGAACTGTACTCTGTTATTAAAATGCTCATAACCTGCTTTGGATCAGTACAGTGAACACTTGGTATCCACTGGGGTTTGGTTCCAGGACTCCCTGTGGATATTAAAATCTGTTCATAAGTCCTATTATATATAAAATGGGGAAAAACTCAAACATCTGTGAAACGGCAGGAAGCTTCAGCAGGTATGCTTACATATCAGTGTAGTGCTTGGCATGTGGCAAAAAGTTTGCTTTTTGGGCCCCCACCAATATTTTCAAACTGTGGTTAGTTGAATAACATGGATTCAGGAACCATGGCTGCAGAGGGCTAACTGTATAAGGAGAAAGGTGTTATATAAATTAAATAAATAAAATGATGGGATGGGTATAATAGGGTACATTACTGAAACTATGGGGAAAAAATGAAATGTTCAGCTAGTTAGTCATAACAGTGAAATACCATAAACCTTGTATGAAATTCACACTCTAAGTAGGTATCCTTTTCAAATTAATGTAAAAACACTGTAGTTAATTCTAAAGTGGTTTCTAATTGTATTATATTCATTGCAATTTTTAATTATTTTATTGTATTTGTGAGTGATAGAAAGGAACATATTCATATGCAAATTAGTTTGAAATGCCTATATACCTAAATGGAAGAACAAGAATACAAAGGAACAGGGTGCCAAATTTTCACTTAGGTCTTTAGTAGTGCAGTCCTTCCAAATCTTCTCAGACGTTCCCTTGAGATGGGTGAAGCCCATCTTAGATTAGATTAAAATGTCAGTTTTGTGTTAACTAGCATAACTATAAATTTGAAGAATGATGCAGCTCAAGTGTAAGTTTCCCTTTTAAGTATAAATTACACTGTCGCAATTTGCAGATGGAAAAATTCATGAGAAAGAAAAAGTATTAACAAGTGCATTAAAATATTATAATTAACACTAAAATTATTGGAAGATCTATATG
>CAOKZL010004074.1:0-51579 GCA_948472985.1 Iguana delicatissima
TTTTGAATGCTACCGTGCATATGCAAAGATTCCCAGTGTGTGAGGGCACAGATGACCACTCGAAGAACCACAGTTACAGGTAAGCAACCTGTTCTTGCACTCATATCCTGTTTGTGAGACAAACTTTTAAAAAGAAAATAGGCTGGAAAAGGGAGAGTCATGTTGTGCTTAATTGTCATTTCAGACATAGAATCATAGAATCGTAGAGTTTGAAGAGATCATAGGGGCCATCAAGTCCAACCCACTGCCATGCAGGAATACACCATCAAAACATTCCCAACAGATGGCTATTCAATCTCTATTTAAGCTCCTTCAAAGAAGGAGACTCCACCATACTCCGAAGTAGCGTATTCCATGTCAAACTGCTCTTACCATCAAGAAGGTCTTCCTGATGTTTAGATAGAATCTCTTTTCCTGAAATTTGAAGCCATTGCTCCTTGTCCTTGTCTCTGGAGCTGCAGAAAACAGGCCTGTGCCATATGACATCTCTTCAAGTATTTAAACATAGCTATCATGTTGCCTCTTAACCTTCTCTTCTCCAAGCTAAACATACCCAGGTCCCTAAACCACTTCTCATAGGGCATGGTTTCCAGGCCTTGTAGCATTTTGATTGCCTTCCTCTGGACATGTTCTAGCTTGTCAATATCCTTCCTGAACTGTGGTGCCTAGACACAATATTCCAGGTGGGATCTCAGCAAAGCAGAAGAGTGGTACTATCAGTTCCTTTGACCTAGACATTGTACTCCTATTGATGCAGCCCAGAATTGCATTGGCTTTTTTAGCTGCTGCATCCATCATACTGCTGATCCATGTTCAGCTTGTGGTCTACAAAGACACATAGATCCTTTTCACATGTACTGTGGTCAATCCAGGTGTCACCCATTTTATATCTGTGCATTTCATTTTTTACTCTCCAGGTGTGGTACCTTACATTTCTCCCTGAAAGAGTAACGGCCAGCCTGAAACGCTCCCCTGGTTTCAGAAGAATCATGGCATCTGGACCATGCTTGGTTGGGAGAACTCAAAAATGCCCCTCTGCACATGGCCATCCCTGATGTAAACTAGATGGATGGAGTAGATGGAGATGGAGCAGCATTCTGATCTCAATTTGCTATGTTCACCAAGTTGATTCCAAGTTGCCAAGGATTCTCAGCGGATAAACCCAAACCTGCTAAAGGTTGCAGTACTTTTTCCAGATTATCTACAGGTCAATTTTCATTTTAAATTTCTATTCACATGATGCAAGCAAGCAATAACTAGTAACTATTTCTGTTTCTTCTCTCACAAACACCAACTTTTGCAAATACTTTAAGAAGTGGGGACTTTATTTCCCCCCCCCCAGCAGCTTTTGTGTGCTGTATTTTCTTGTAGTGCTAATGTTTATCTCTAACTGCTTATGTGGCATGTGTCCTCATTTCCATAGCTTTTAGTCTGTGCCTCTGTCCATCAAAAGTCATCTGCAATCAGCCGTATTTTCTGTACCTCCACATTCTTTTCCTTTTATTTCTCAACTTTCCCTTGCTGTAGTTTTTTAACTTTAACTTTTAATTTTATTTTTACAATATCTGGCTAGCCTAACTCATTATTTTTTGTTGTCTGGTTTTGTTGCAGTATCAAACTGCCCTGTCATCTCAGTGAAGCTCTTCCAGTATCCATTCAAGGAAGGTGCTGGACTGTATTGCTGCTTCTGCCATCATCCACTGATTGAGAAAGTGCTGCCCTGGAAGGCTTGCTGGGAACTGCAATAATCACTATCACCACCAGAACTGCAGTTCACAGCATTCACTTGAGAAGGGTGCTGTTCCTCCCATCATCCAATCCCAACTATGTGCTGGCCAAAGCAGAGAAAGACATTATGTCATTAAGACAACACAATGTCACTTAAGGCCAAGGCACTCTCTTATTGAAGAAGCAGATGGGGACTCAGTATTTCCATAGAGCTAAGGTAAACAGCTGTGAATATTTCATACAAAACTTACCAAATGGCATCCTGTAAGTGGTTTACAATGGTGCAAGTCCAATTTAGGCTATTGCAACTCACTTTTTTGGTCATTGCATATGTTGGAATTTTTTTCTGGCCACACCATGACCCAAACCTACTTTGTAAGCCACTCAACCCTCCACCTCAACACAACCATTTCTGGGTTGTAATTTCTGGCAGCTGATCAGCAGCAATGTGTCCAGCTGTTTGCCTTTTTGCTAGATGTGCTACAAGGACATCATCTGCAGGGACATCTCTCAGAACCCTAGAAATTCTTTGAAGTGCCTGTCACAGCGTGTGCAGCTAAAGGAAAATAGCTAAACAAACCAGTGCTGTTGTCTGACAACCCAAATATGGCTGTGTCATAGAGGCTGCATGGCTTACAAGGTGAATTTTGGGGTGCAGGTTAATAGCTATAGACACAGCGATGGAAATACAGCTACATGAGAAATGTAAGGCCATTTCCGCATGGGGTTTTTAAAACCGTGCAGTCCGTCCTCCAAGAGGAGGTCTGCACTGGGGAGCGGACTGGGTTGGACCTACTAATGTAGATCCGCACCTCAGCTCACTCCGGAACGACCCCAAGTGGTCATCCAGTGCGCTTTTGAAAGACCACTAAAAACAGGTCTTTCAAAAGCATGGAGCGTGCCACTGCAAGCCTGCTCCCTTATGCAGATTCGCAGGCTTGCCCCAATGTGAGCCTGTGATCTGCCGGGGGCGGGCTTTAGGCTGGTGAGCTTCAGTGGTTGGTCAAGACCCTTGACCAACCGGAAGCCACCATTTGGGACACAGGAGCAGTGTGTATCGACGAGCACGCACTGCTCCAGAGCAGTGTGGACCAAACCAGGGAGCCGAAAAGTCCAGTAAGTAGCAGCACGGGGCGATTCCCTCACCCCATGCAGAAATGGCCAGAGTCTTCCAGTGTTGGCCACCATTAAGAGGCAGAAGTACTCAATATCAAGAGAAAGTTTCAGCTCATTTGGACTGGCTCAGTATCTTAACATTCTGTTCGCTTTGTGGCTTGGCTGCATCATTGGTGGGCTCCCTATTTGGGAAACCTCCATCTTGGACATGTCTCACTTACCCAGCTTTTCCAATATTCAAAGTATATTGGACTACAATAAGATTAACTTCAGCAGGGGGCTCTAACTATAGCTACACTTTTATATACCACCTCTGAGGGAAAGATGTATAAATGCTCTGCTTTAAAGACTTCTGTAGTAACTGGAATGATTTGGAGTGGGGTGGGGAACATGTGGCTCTCCATTCTATAGTATTGTTATTTGCAAAGACACACCCAGAAAGTAAAATGAAGAAAAGCACAAACCAGTTCACAATAACATGAATAAGGATTAAAGAGTTGTGGGTTAACCTAATACAGTAATGTAAGCAGACTATATGTTTGAAAAAGTGCCCAAATGACATCTGTAAGATACACAGCCAAATGGAGACAGGGCACTGAGATCTTTAGACCATTGAGAGATATAGATAATGAGTGTCTATCTTTCCAACCTTAGCCTATGAATATGTTTACAACTGAAAAGGCACAGGCAGTTCATTTATGCAATTCTTCCACTCTGCAGAAATAGGCTTAAATACCCCAAAGGCACCACATCTTGTCTGATCTTGGAAACTAAGCAGGGTCAGTCCTGGTTAATACTTGGATGGGAGACCACCAACAAATACCAAGTGCTATAGGCTGTTTCAGAGAAGGAAACTAGCAAAACTATCTCTGAGTATTTCTTGCCCAAGAAACCCTATGAAATTCATGGGGTTGCCATAAGTCAATAGGCAACTTAAAGGCAATGCGCATACGTGTCCACATTGTAGATTATACTATTGCAATGTGGTGTAATTTAGCAAGATAGCATTGCAATGTGGTGTAATTTAGCAGGACAGTAAAATGGAAATGATCCAAGATAATATTATGGTAATAAAGTGGTTTGTCTGTGTGTGTGAAACTTTGCTTACACATGAAGTGTCTCCTCTCTCATATGAGCCTGCCAGAAATTTTTGATCTTCAGAGCAGGCCCTGTTGCCTGTCCCAATACCTCATGAAGTTAGGCTGGTGGGCACCCATAACAGGGATTTCTCTGTAGCAGTGCCTTCACTGTGGAACTCCCTATCCAAGGGAGTTAGGCTGGCCACATCTCTTTTAAGCTTCCAGCAGGCAGCCAAAACAGTGCTGTTCCACAAGGGCATTCAGTGTTTGAAAGTGCTATTCTAACTGTTTCAAAACTGGATTCTAGGATTATTTTCACAGAGTTTTTTAAAAGTACTGTCCTCCCTCCACAGTTGCAAGTTTTACTTTCACAAATTTGATTATTCATGAAGCATGTGTGTCTCTCCTCTCTTCTCCTCCTCCCATTCCCTTGCCTTTTACCCAGGCATGCATGGCTTCTTTGTGGCTGGGCGGTGAATGCCTGCCAAGGCAAAAGGCAAAGGAATGTAGGGGAAGGCACGCATGTGTCTTCCCTCTCCCTGCCTGGTGCTTGTATGGAGAAGGAAGGCATGGGCACCAGGGCAAAAGGCAGGGGAATAGGAGGGGGAGCTGGGGAGAGTTAGTCACATGCTTCCACTTCCTTGAGGGTTCTGTGCCCCAAACTTGCTAAAGTGGAGGGACCACTGCTTCAACTGTCCTGTTTTGTTCATCACCTCAGGAGCCCTTGGTTTGGAGACAATACAGAAAAACCTTAAATAAAAAAAAAAAAAGACCCGTAGAGACACATCACACAGGTATGTAAGATTATGGTTGTTATGGATGGAGGTATCCGGCATGTCCATCCACAACCATGCAACCTACATCCCTGCCAGCCAAGTACTCCTCTGATATTTAGTTGAAGGAGGAGAACAGAGATGGTCAGCCAGCATCTAGATGTGTCCCAGTAGTGGGACACACAAAGAAAAAGGCAGCCTTCTGGACTGCTCAGGGTCTTCCAGAGGTTTGGGAAGAAGATGCCGTCGTTGTGCATCTGGGTCCAGGAATACAGTCAGATATTACCTGGATGCCCCTCTCCCAAAGTCACTAAATGGTCCTGGGCATGGCCACAGGGAAGTCAGGGAAGTAGGTTGTATGCATGGGGATGGGGTGACACAGAGCTACAGCTGGCAAAGCTTTATACTCTGCCAATATGATGTAGAATTTTGGCATTTCATTGATCCTCTATTTTTGAAATCAATCGGTCAAATGGTGGTGTCACTCAGAACACTTGCTGTCTTTAGACAAAACACACAGCTCCATGGTAGGTGGAAAAGAGAGAATCTGGACAATAGAAGTCATTATAAATGGACACTAGATTTTTTAAAAAATTAGTTAGAAGTCAAAAATGGATAGCTTTATCTAATAGTTGGAAGAGATGTACCCTCAGAGAGCAAAGTCCCAGTTTTGGGCCTTCTTTGTTTTTTTAGTTTTATCACCCAGCACAAGTTTGGGAGAATTAAAAAGTTTTCATATTGCCTTTGAGTTGGTTGAATAAAAGTATTGTCTTAATATGGATTTTGGGATTGTACTTATGGCTAAAACAAAGCAGTCTAATTTTTGATATTTCAGTGAGTGATATTTAAGTGAGTCCTTAGTGCAGGATTGGAAAACGTGGCTCTCCAGATTGTTGTTCAACTGCAGCTCCCATCATCCCACATCATTGGCTATGATGGTCAAGGTTGATGGGTCTCAGTTGAACAACATCTGGAGAGGCACATGTTCCTCAGCCATGGATCTTGTCACCCACAGTCATTGTCTCTTCCATGAAATCAACCACAGTTCTGCCTTTAAAGCCCTTCCTGCAGCTCTGTCTGGGGTAAACCAATAGGAGTCTTCATTCTAGTTCTGAACCATTGCTGTTTGAGCTATGTTGCTGTAATATAGCACACAATGTCTAAGGTGCTTCCAAGAATTTGAAAAGATTACTTCTTTGGACTGGAATTCTCCAGCTGGTATGGCTGGCTGCGTGGATTCTGTAAACTGTAATCCAAAAATCACCAGCTTCCTCACCAGCTATGCTGCTAAAGTTTGTTAACTGGGATATTGAAAGCTTTATTCTAATTATATTTAACAATTCTATGCTCCAGCCACCAGAGAGAGCCATTTTCCAGCTCTGGGCAGCATCAATAGATCTGATATATAACACATCTGGTTACATAAGCAAAAACTGCCAGGTCTGCCTCTCTTCCAAGATGACCAAATTGGAACTACCACCCCCTTGATTCTGATGCTATTACATGTTGCTGGTCTACACATTTTTCTTTAGGCTTTTACTGTCTTTTAGGCCTACATTACACAAATTGGTAACTGCATCTAGCCCATCTAAACATTAGGAAGAACTTTCCAATGGTAAGAGCAGTTCAACAGTGGAATATGCTATCTTGGAGTGTGGTGGAGTCTCCTTCTTTGGAGGTTTTTAAACAGAGGCTAGATAGCCATCTGTTAGGAATGCTTTGATGGTATATTCCTGCATGGCAGGGGGCTGGACCCAGTGGCCCGTGTGGTCCCTTCCAGCTCTCTTAATTCTATCTTCCGGCATATTTCTCTGCCATAATATAATTGTAGAAAGAAGACTTCACAAGTTGTCAGTTAAGTATCCCATTCATTTGCCTCTACAGTGAATCCTCTACTTTTGTAGGAGTTAGGGATCCAAGACCACCACCACCACCACCCCAAAAATGGGGGAAAGTGAATACAAATAAAATAAAAATTCCAAACACTAATTTTCTTACATAAGAACATTCCCTGAGAGTGTTTAGGTCCTCCAGTGTAATTCTGTGGTCAGCCTCTGATGGAAGTGAGCCACTGGGTCACACACCAGAGGACCTAGCAATGCCTACAGAAGTGTTCTCTCTAGGAATCTCCAAGTGAAAGTGCACCATAGAATCATGCTGGAGGACCTAGAGATTCTGAGGGACAACATATTTTTTTTTCTATGTCAGAGGTAAGTAGAGTAAGATTTAATAACCTATAATAATCAAATCTGCTGGTGCCAAACCCACAAATGTGGAAGGCCAATTGTAAGAATGGCAAAAGATGACAGATCTTTGTCGCCGCTATGTGGCCAGTTTAGGACACTGCAACCCTAACCCCTGATCCCACACTATAGTGTTTTGTGCACTAGGAAATCCTCAGGAAAACAAACCCGCTGCAGCCATCCTCTAGTGTCTTGAAGGCGTGCTGCAAAGTGTAGGTTTCATGCTGCATGTGGGCTCTGAACACCTCTCTGGAGACTCTCTTGGTGTCTTCCCTCCCCCTTGGTGGCACCCTGAAGCCCCCAACTGTTAAAAAGTTTTTAACCACTGATTTTGGGACAGTTTTTTCTTCTTGCCCCAAACTGGCCAAATCAACTAATAACTCCCCACAAATGCAGCAGTTTCCTTCCTTCCCAGATCTCCCAACTTTCATCCCCCCGCTAGAAAAAAAATTAGCAGAAAATTGACCAAAATGGCAGCTGGTACTGACATAATGTGGTCCCCATTCCCTCTGCAGTCACCCACCTCTGTTCTACACACCCGGATAGCTTTGTTTGCTGCATTCATCAGAAAGTTAGATCATCTACTATATAAAAGTCAAAGTTTGTGAGTTTGTGCGTCTGCATCAGGCGGGCGAAGACCTCATACAATTGGCTGACTGAGGTGAGAAGATCTCCTATGATTGGCTGGCTGTGAAGATTCCATGGAATCCTGGGGTTGGCAGTGTAGGGAGGCGGGGCTTTAGAATTCTCAGCAGAGAGCTCTTGGGCCTCAGCCAGTTGCTATGGAGATGAAGCCCACCATCAATAAGGTTGCCAGAAAACATTTGGGAGGCATATATGAGAGAAATTAAAGTAACATACACAACATAGCCCATTTCCACACTACACGGTCATAGTGCTCTTATTCTACTTTCAACATTCTATGGAATTTTGGGATTTGTAGTTTAAGGAGGGGCATTTAAGAATTTTCAGCCAGAGAGCTCTTTGGCATCAGTAAATTACAAACCCCAGAATTCCACAGGATGTTGAAAGTGGAATAATAGCACTTATAACAGTATAGTGTAGAAATGGCCATAGTTACAAGGTCTTCTCGCCTCACACAGTAGATTGTATGGGTTCCATATGTGAGGAATCTTAAAGTTGAAATTCAAAACAAAAAATACTTCCAGAAAACATAAAGCCATTGCACAAATTCAACAGAAAAAAAAAAGCCAGTACATCAACATCACCAGACAACACAGACTGGATTGGGGACTACGGGGGAAAGTTGCAGATGCTAGAATAGGCTGGGTGCTATGGAGACGAAGCCTAACAGCAAGAAGGACAGTGTATTCCCTCAGGAACCCAACCTCTGAATGTCAACAACTCTGAATAAAGATTGGATTGGGAAAAATGGGGAAATAGGCTGGTTGCTATGGACATGAAGCCTAGCAGCAAAGAGGAAGACAGTGTACTCCCTCAGGAACCCAAACTATGTATGTAAATAACTCTGAATACAGATTGCATTGGGAAATATGGAGCAAAGTTACGGAAAATGGAGAAGACAGTTTGGTGAGATCTTAAGAGGAAAATAAAAACCTCAGACAATGCTGGGTAAATATGCTAGTTAGTTACATTTATAACCTGGCTTTCATCACCTGTGTTCAAGCAGAATACCCAGCCATCGTCCCTCCTCACTTTTAATCCTCACAACCTTGTGAGGTAGGCCAGGCAGAAAAGGAGACTTGCCAAAGATCACTTAGTGAGTCTCATGGACAACGCATGTAGTGCACCAACTCAGCAAAAGATCCTTTTGCACATCATGCCAGGAAGGAATCTCTGCATCTTTTCTACAATTTATTCTGTTTCTGGTTGCCATGGGATGCCATGGAGAATGGGGTACTTGTGGAGTGGAAGGAAACTGCACACTCCAAGCACTGCAGACTTAATTATTCAGAGTTTCTTGGAAACTTCTCTTCTTTCACAGCTGTAAGGACCAGAAATTTGCTTTCTCTTTATGAATGCCAAGATTCTTATGATGCTAACATTCTGTCTTCTAGTACCAAAATTGCAGTGATGTAGACTCAAGTCGATAGACTCAGACTCAAGTCAGACTTAAGTCGCTTCAGTGACTCGACTCGGACTCAACTTGGCCATAAATGATGCATTGACTCAACTTGACTCAAGACTTGTCTATTTTTAATGTCAGGATCTCCTCCATATTAAGTGATAGGATATGTAGTCCAGCATAAGAAACAGCCTGCTTGTAACCAGAGACCATTAGATAAACATTTGTTAGGAATGTGCTGATAAGCACTGCTTGGTTCTCACGGCTTCAAGATTTCTAAGCAAAGGGGAGGGAATGCTGGGAATCTTAAGCTCTTGTGTCTCCTTTTGAACAGTAGTCTCCTCACTAACGTCTTGTACAATGCACCTCGCTCCAAATAAATAGTGTTTAGGCACTGTACTATTTGTGTGTGTGGATTCAGTTCCTGACAGACTTGATGCCCTCGGTTCAGTAACATATAACACATTCATCCAAAAACCTTACAACTTTGCACAATGCTTCCATCTCTTTTTGCCTACTGGTCACATGACAGTCTTTCTCAAGCCCAAAGTGTGGGTGCATTTCTCAGGGGGAACAGCAAACAGGTTAGGCAATGGGCTTGAGGAAGGCTTGAGGTCTACTCAGCAGCCTGTCCCCACTGCATATTGGAGGAGCCTTCTAAATGTTTCCTAAGAGCAAAAGACAAGAGTGCAGAGTGCAGGGTGCATTTCGCAGAGGAGAACAGCAAATGTGTTAGGCAACGGGCTTGAGGAAGAAGGATCCTTCCTTTTAAAGCTTTTGAATCTCCAGTAATTGGGGAGTAAGATAGGATCCTATTCCCCACTTCCGAAGCTACAGATGGCAAAAATTGGAAATGTGGAGAGCCAACTCTGCTTAAATTGTTAAAACTGAATTTATTTCACTCCATCCATTAATTCTGAAATTTTAGTTGGCATATAAAGTTGGTTTCCAGACTTGAGACTTGACTTGAGACTTGGAGTAAAAGACTTAAATATATCACTGCACAATTGTAGTATTGGAAACGAGAAAGAAAAGGGCTTGCCAAGTAAAGGGACTTTAGGGGTGGCTTCTTTGTCAATGTGCTTTTAAACTGTTTTCAATTCCATTCTGTTTTCATAGTTTGATTTGTTTAATTGTGTTTTCATAGTATCAGTTTTGTTTTTATTTGCACTTTTTCTTGGTTGCTTATGTGACCTGCTTTACAATCCAGTTTTGGGGAAATGGTGAGATGTAATTCAAATAAATAAGCCTGGATGCAGCCAGGGAGAGAGAGTTGTGGGTGAGTATAGAGTATTGTTTTAGCATGGTGTTACCCTGTGAATTGGGGGTTCCGGGAGGGGCGCCCAAACAACAAACCAAACCTAAGCAAAGATGGGGAAATTAGCTGGAGCACTCTCTTAGCTAATGAGAGGCAGGGCAACGCAGCAGGATCTTTTACCCTATGTCTACAGCGTCAGGTCAGTGGGAAGGCAAATGGTTCAAACAACAATTAAGATTTATTAAACAGTTATTAAAGAAAAGCACAAACACACTCCTAACTAGAAAAGGAAAATAGAATTTGAGGGGAATGGGTGATACGCCACCTGTCCTGTAGTCCTGAAGAAGCCTGATTGAAGAAGAGGAAGCTCGGTGTGGCGACCGAGGGGAATCTGCTGAACCGAGCGGCAGCAAGGCAGAATAAAGTCCAAGCGATCCGGCGAGAGTTCCAGAGAAGTTTCAGCGAGAGTTCCAGAGAAGTTCCAGCGAGAGTTCCAAAGAGCTCTCAAAAACGGGGGATTTTTATAGGGGAAAGAACAACCGCAGGCTAGTCTGGTCTGGGGTGTAAACAATAGGTTTTGGGTTGGAGACAAAGCCTCCGAAAGGTCAGAATTTGCATGATTAAGTTAAAGTCTGAATTGACAATAGTATAGCCGGTATGTAAATGCGGCTAGCTCGGCAGTTGAGTACCTAGCTCACCAGGGTGTCCTCTCAGGGCAGAGGGTCCCTTTGTGGTAGCGTGCATATGTAATGAAGGTGTTTGTTTCGGGAGGTCCCCTAAAACAGATCTGGCAATATCTGGCTTGGCTTGGTGGGAGCAGCAAGTAATAGCCATGCCTAGCTTCGCGCTTGTTCGGAGGGCCTCACAAACACTTGGCTGGTGGCAGAGTAGGGCCGAATTATGATATCAAAATGATATCTTTGACTCACCAAAGGCCAGACCAGTACACGGTGGTAACAATGGTATAGTAGTTTGAGCGCTAGACTACAACTCTAGAGACGAGAGCTCAATTCCCTGGTCAATCATCGAAACCTACTGGGTGACCTTGGGTGTGTCACATACTCTCAGCCCCAGCAAACCCCATTATAGGTTTGCCTTATGGTCACCATAGGTTGGAAATGACATCAAGGGACCACAACAACAAGATAAGAGTCAAGTGAGAACTTTGAGCACAGTTCATGCTTTGCTTTTAATCTCCTGCTTTTAATAAGGAATGCCAATTAATTGAATTGTTCTTGGGTATGAGACCAGTTCATGTATATATCTATGTGTTCTTCCATCCTTTGGCAGGAGTTGTCTAAGGAAGTTGCTCGGGGCAAATAACTACCTAAAGCCTGGAGGCCAGCATGTTCTTCTACACTGAAATTTACCACGAGCAGTACTTGCACAAAAATCCTGATGCATCATGCATGGTGAAAGGCACTGAAGATGCCTACCCTAGGGGCAAATGAGAGATCTGGAAAGGGAGTGTCCTTGAGAGCCATGCTAATTAGAACTCTTGAGCAGTTGTCATGGAAACCAAAGCATCCTCTTAGCCTCTTAATTCAACTGTAATTTAGCAACTGGGGCCTTTGTTTCCTCCTTTTGTTTTACAGGGCAGGTGGCCAAACATCAGACCACTTTCATCTCAAAGCCCACCAGCTGGACCCAAGCTCCACACTTGTACACAGCTAGCAGAACTGAAGGACATTCAGGCCTCTGAACTCCTGCCTCAGTTGCACTGTCAAAACCAAATTTGCAATAAAACTGTTAGAAATTAAAGAACGAGATAATTTAACACTCCAGGTTAACAGAAAAATACAGGGGGAAAAACCCATGAAGAATGGGAACCAGTAATGAAATTTCATGAGAAAAAATATGGAAATTTAATAATTTTGAAATGACAAGAATTTAAAAAGCCCAACAGTTCAAAAATTAAATAAAGTTACGGTTTTAAATAAGAGATCAGTCTATTCTACTTCTTTGTATATATTTTTAATTATTCCAATTATTATTCCAATGATTCCAATGGAATAAACAATGTAAATTTAGAAAAAGCAGAAAGTCAATGTTAAAAAGACAATCCTAATGGTAATAGAAGATATTTGTAAAAAAAAAAAGAGTTATAAATCTAACAAAAAGAAAGTTGGAAGTAGAAATTTAACATCAGACAACTTATAAGGGAAATAATAATAGTTAGAATAGAACTTGGAGAGTTAGTATAATCAAAAACAGTTAAAATGTAAGACAAGTTGATTTCACCCAAAAGGGGTAGTGTTAAAATATGTAAGGAGAAAAAAAGATTGTTAACAGCTGGATAGAGATTATGGTTCCATTTATAAGAGATAGAATCAAACAGGAATTAATCTAAATGCATACACACACACACACACACACACACACTTTCTTCTTTGGTTTCTTCTGCTATAATAAAAAATAATAATAAAATTTTTAAAAACCAGAACTTGCAGCCCATTCATACAAAATTCTACTCTTGGATTTTCCCATAAACTTCCTTCATTTCATCAGTTTAATTAGAGGTGAGAGGAGGCTTATCTTCACTGCTCTGGTTAAACAGTTGAAAATCAAAACACAGGTCCTGGAACAATTACTCTTTTAAGATGACAATCTCTGGCACAAATAAGATACAAGGTAGTGTAGTTGAAGGAGTAACTTCCAAGCTCCGCAAATGCAAATTATTGAAATATTCACCTGTTACCACCGTGTACTGGCCTGGACTTTGGTGAACCAAAGATATCATTTTGATATCACAATTTGGCCCTGCTCTGCCACCAGCCAAGTGTTTGTGAGGCCACCAAACAAGCGCGAAGCTAGGCATGGCTACTATTTGCTGCTCCCACCAAACCAAGCCAGATATTACCAGATTTGCTTTAGGGGACCTCCCGAAACAAACACCCTCATTACCAATGCGCAATAAACAAAGAGACTCTCTGCCTTGAGAGGGCACCCTGGCGAGCTAAGTGCTTAACTGCCGAGCTAGCCGCCTCTACATACCGGCCATACTATTGTCAATTCGGAAAATAACTCAATCATGTAAATTCTGACCTTTCGGAGGCATTGTCTCCAACCCAAAACTTATTGTTTTTGTCTAAGACCAGACTAGCCTATGGTCGTTCTTTCCCTGATAAAAACCCCCAGTTCTGAGAGCTCTTTGGAACTCTCGCCGGATCGCTCTGGACTTCTACTCTGCCTTGCTGCTGCTCGGTTCAGCAGATTCCCCTCGGCCGCCACACCGGGCTTCCTCTTCTACAGTCGGCTTCCCCAGGACTGCAGGAAAGGTGGCGTATCACCCATTCCCCTTGAACTCTATTTTCCTTTTCTAGTTAGGAGTGTGTTCGTGCTTTTCTTTAATAACTGCTTAATAAATCTTAACTGTTATTTGAACTGTTTGCCTCCTCACTGACCTGACGCTGTAGACATAGGGTAAAAGATCCCCGCTAAGTTACCCTGCCTCTCGTTAGTCAAGAGAGTGCTCCAGCTAATTTCCCCATCTTGTTTGTGTTAGGTTTTGGTTATTTGGGCGCCCCTCACGGGACCCCCAAGTCACAGGGTAACACACCAATAGATCTTAATCCACCTTCTGACAACCCCTATTACAAGAGACCACAAAATTTGGGGAAACAGGGGTTAGAAACTTGAGGTTTGATGTATGTTGGACAGACTTTTGAGTGTATAGAGTTTGCTTTGGGTATTTTAACTAAAAATTTGGGGCCCAATAATTGAAGCCCTGTGCAAAGTCCTAAGTTGAAGGCACACACAACAACATCATCATCATCATATTCATCATCATCATCATGGCTTATTTAAAGGCATGGAACGGGGGCATTATTTTTTAGAATTAAGGAATACGAGAGTATCTCTGATCACGTGGTCATCTCATGAACTGTGCTTGCAACCAAGTCCACAAATCCATTCCTTCTTAACCTCCTGCAAGCTTTCAAAAATCTCAGCAGCCTACTGTAAAGGAGAGGGGAAAAAGTTGCCCTCTCCACATTGCTAAGCAAGCACAGGATGAGTGGGAAAATGGGAACCTTGTGAAAACTGCCTTGGCAGTGATCCAGTTGTCCAGAGTAGCTATGCCAGTGTAGATGGTGGCAAGAGTAGAGGAAGGGGTAAAATGCTGGTGCCATGGCAATGGGGTAGATGGCATAGGAAGTCATCTCTGTGAAAACAAAAGTGTTCTGCTGGGTGCCAGGTTCCCTTGAACTTGGAGGGCAGCTTTGTCTAGTGATGAAAATGGCTTTATCTGCCATCTTACCACTGATCATTGCTCCAAAATGAGCCTTGTGCTGGCACAATGGAGCATTACACCTACATAAGTCATAGAATCCCAGAGCTGGAAGAGACCCCAAGGCCATGCAGGAATACACCATCAAAACATTCCCAACAGGTGGCCATCCAGCCTCTATTTAAAAAGTTCCAAAGAAGGAGACTCCACCATATTCCCAGGCAGCATATTGCACTGTTGAACTGGTCTATATCATCAGTAAGTTCTTCCTGATGTTGAAGTGGAATCTCTTCCTGAGGTTTGCAGCCATTGTTCCTTGTCCTAGTCTCTAGAGCAGCAGAAGACAAGCTTGCTCCATCTTCCATATGACATCTCTTCAAATATTTAAACATAGCTATCATGTCACCTCTTAAACTTCTCTTCTCTAGGCTAAACATACCCAGCTCCTTAAGCCACTCCTCACTGGGCATGGTCTCTAGGCCTTTGACCATTTTTGATAAACCTCCAGAGTCACAAGAAGATTCTGGCCATTGTGTTTTCCTGAGACCTTGGGTCTTCCAGCTGAAGTCAAGTGCAAAGGAATGCCAGTGGGCATGTCTGAAGCAGCACTCTGAGCTCCTGTTTAGCCTAGGAATTTGTGATCTATACCTGAATCAAGCTTGCAACTTGTTTCACACCCAACTCCAATCTTGCATCTGGCTCTCCCTATTCTTTTTCTGCTGTGTACTTTTCAAACAGAAAAGTTTTTTTTTTAAAGTTCTTGCATTCGTTAGGCAACTGGGGGTCAACTGTTTAGGCAACTGCAACCTGCTTTCCATCCATCATTAGCTGGATAGAAGAACTTCTTATACCTTTGATATCTGTTACTGTTGTGATAGAGGGATTTACATCCAGAGCTGCTGCTTGGTGTGCTGGAGAGATTGGTGAAGATCATTTTCAAGTGACCAGATAGATAAGCTCCTGCAGACTGGAATGAATCATGAAATTTCTGCCTATTCTGTACCTAAAGGATGTGGGAACATGTGTTCCTCCAGATCTTTTAGACTACATCTCCCAACATCCATCTATTTGCTGTGCTCTCTAGGGATAACGGCAACTGTAGTCCAGCAGCCTCTGAGAAGTGATATATTTCTTAGAGCTGCTGTAATCATAACCTCTTCCCAAGTCAACTGGTTGAACAAGCTGAAATTCCAATCAATTTGGATTGGGCCAAATTGGCATTAGATCTTAGCCTATTCATGGCCCCCCCTGTAGAATTATCTTTCAGTCACCATGACATAAAGAGAGGCTGTCTGGAACTATGAGAAATTGCTCTTCTGACTTGACGCATTTCTACAGCTGTGACCTGTGGCAAAAACTAAGACTTTGCTTTCTTCCTAACTGGCCTACTTTCTGCAGTATAAAGGGCAAAACAACAACAACAATATGGTTAAACATGGCCAAAATTTAGTAGGTGACTTAGACTGTGTAAGTATTTGGGGGGGGGGTTGTGCAAGGAATTAGCCAGTATCCTTTTTGTGGGTGTCTTTGCCCCTGCTATGCAGTGGCAGCCAAATGGCTCCCACATACAGCTCTTTTCTCTTTAGTTACCGATTAGCTACAGGATTGCATCCAGGCACTGCCAGCTGCAAAGCAGCAGTCAGATAGCACCCAAGGGCACTCCTACAGTTGATCACTTGGCAGAAGCGGGACTGTGCCTGAGAGCCAGCCAGCTGCTGCACAGCTGGGGAAGGACAAGCATCCTCAGTCCTCTAGAACAGTGGTTCTCAACCTGTGGGTCCCCAGATGTTCGTGGACTTCAGCTCCTAGAAGCCCCAGCCACTATGGTCAATGCTCAGGGCTTCTGGGAGCTGAAGTCCACGAACATCTGGGGACCCACAGGTTGAGAACCACTGCTCTAGATCATCAGAAAAAATGTGCTAACAAAGTATAGCACTCCACCAGTAGTGCAACAGGATCTTGTTCCCTGTTACCACACCCTGTTTCCCCTTCACTGCAGCCAGAGAATGATTTTCTTACTTTTCTCTTCCTTGTTCTTTATAATCATGAGGGCCCAAGCCTTGACAGGCCATGGCACCAGTGGTAGGTAGGGGTGTGTGGGTGTGTGTATTGAAGCTATAGACTGTCATAACTTCAAGTAGAGTCCAACATGACAGGCTGTGCTGTTGTAAACCCACAGAAAACCCATTCAGATTAGTTTTCATCTTCACAGGGATTTTTTTTAAATAAAGCCAATGAGTCTTGATTCATAACCAAGCCACACCTGCAAGATTTTGTGTAGTAACAGGGACGGCTCACAACAGTATGTTGTTGCTGGGAACATCAGAATCCAGACAACTCTGATTCGTTCCATTCTGTTGCCATCCTTGTTTGGATACGCGCCTTTATAAGAATCCTTTATAAGACATTCCAGTGTGATAAGCAGACTGTGGGCCTCAGTCATGACTCCCAATTCTCACTCATGGTCACTAAATTTTTAGAGGGAAAAACAATTTTCAGGAAAAGAACCTCCAGTGACTCAGATTAGAGTGGCCTCTCCACTTTTGCAAGGGTTCAGGGCACAGAACCCTCATGAAAGTGGAAAAACCACAAATAACTCCCCCCATGTTCCCCTCCTATTCCCTTGCCATTTGCCCTGGTGCATGTGCTTTCCTTCTTGGCAAAAGGCAAAGGAATGTAGGAGGGGAAGCACATGTGTACCTTCCTACTCCAAGCACAGTGCTCCCCCCTCCCATTGCCTTGCCTTTTGTCCAGGCATGGAATAGGAAGGCATGCTTACCTATACAAAAGGCAAGGAACTGGGAGGAGGAAAATGGAGGGAGGGAGGGAGGGCAGAGAACACACACATGCCTTGTGAATAATCAAATTTGCAAAGGTCAAACCCAGAAATGTGGAGAGAGGACTGTATTTTCCAAACCTGCCTGGCATCTAACTTCTGACCGACTAAATTTTTCACTTTCCTGACTAGCAATTCTATAGTAATCATTTTAGATTTGTATCAGCTCCCCCTCACAATTTCCTGGATGGCTAATAATGGTTTTGCCCACTAGACTGAATTCTGTTTCTATGTGCACCATGGATCTTAGCTTCTTTTTTTTTTTTAATGTACAGGCATAACTCAATTAACAAAGCCTCTGACAAAGAAGCTCCTTCATTCAAAGTTATTCTATGGCCACCCAGCTCCCCCTTTCCTCCTTGTCTTCCATCCATCTAGAAGTCTTTTTAGCAGCATCAGCATCAGGAGGATGGTGATGGAGAGCTAGAGGAACACAGACTTTCAGCTCACTCTGCAGCAGCAGTAAACAATGCAATCAAGCTTCAGCTGGGGAAGAGGAGAATTCCACTTTATCTGATCCCACTGCTGCTGTGTATGCCTGCTTTCAGCACACAAGGTAAGCAGCAGCTGACTCTAGGCTCCTTCACCAAACAGCAAATAGCAAAACAGAGATAAAAGGGGGGAGTAGATAAGCCTGCCTCACCAACTACCGCCAATATGTTAAAAGATTGAGAGAGAGAGAGAGCAAGCAAGCAAGCAAGCTTAGATCTGTAAGTCTGGCCACCAAAATGGAAATCATAAGGAAACTGGTTGGTGATCAATAAATAAATAAATGAACAAACAAATAAATGTCATCTCTCAGTTCATTTTGGAAGAAGCTTTCAAGTGGTCTCTAGAAGGTTCAAAATGTTTTTGTTTACTTATGTAAGGCCCTTTCCACACGGGGGACGGGGAAACGGTGCAGCGCACGCAGGGACGGATCTTACCTGAAACGGGTTGTTCTGTCCCTGCGGGGAGCGCGCGTTTGCCGCTCCACACGCTGGCAAATTTTGGTGGCGTTCGGCGGCGCCCAAAATGGCGGCCGGCGACTTCCGGCAGCGCTCCGCCAATCAGGGCAGTGCTCCAGCCGGAAGCCCGCCCCCAGGCAGCTCTGCAGGGACGCGCTAGTGCGTCCCTGCAGTTTCAAACGGGGTGCTGCAACGGGTTAGCGCGCTTGCGTTTTTAAAAACCACATAAAATGTGGTTTTTAAAAATGCGTCGTGCCACCCCTTGCGGCTGCACTAGCGCGGTTTGAGGTGTGGAACCTCCACTTTTCAAACTGCTCTAGCGCGCCCCACGGTGTGGACGACCTCCGGATGAGGTCGCCCTAAACCATTTTTTTTACCCCGTGTGGAAAGGGCCTAAGTTATTCTTGACTTGTTTAGTTCATTGCATAAGTACATACTGTTAGCTTTTAATAAAAAGTCTGCTGAAACACACTGAATTGCTCTTTTTTTTTTCTGTGACATGGGAACTTTATTCTTTTCATACTGATATATTTGCTGGGGCATGTCTTGTACACCGCTGTGCCTTATACGTTGGCAAATAGTATTTGTCAGTGTATAAATTGGGTGCGTTTTATATATGGGTGCATCTTATATGCTGGCAAATATGGTATTTCTGCTTCTGGTACCAAAGTTTCTGTTAAAGAAGTAGTGATCAAGAACTTTGTTAATCAAAGTATACATGTATAAAACAAAAATGCACACAGACATGCTGCTGGGTATTCTATTAAACTGCACATATTATCATTTCGGGCATCCAGTCTATTCATTTTTTCCCTCCATTTTTTTTATTGAGAAAATAAAGCAATTTTGAGAAGAACTTGAACAAATTAAACTTGAGCACAGTTATTGTCAATCAGCTAATGTCTTCTAGTAAAAATCATTAAATATTAGAGAAAAAAGAATACTTTCTGATATTGCATTAGTTACATTATTATAAAACAAAAAACAAAAAGAAAAGAAAACCAAACAAAACATATATATATATATATGAGATACAACGTTACTTCCATTAGTTAGAACTTTACCTCTTCTTGAAAAATAACATAGATTTACTACCTATCACTTAAACTTCCTCACCTTATATAACCTCTTTCTGTGTTTTCTCTCTGCTAATTGATATTGTTCCTCCTACATGCACATATATACTCACAATATATAGATATACATATACACACACAAACATGCATCATTATGTGTACATAGACTAACCATTTTACAAAAGTATGTGTCCAGTCAAAATAATGTCTATAAAAATCACTACAAGTCCCATGCTTGTTTGTAAGTTCATTTGTTTTATAATCTCTCTAAAATGTGTTCAAGCTTGTTTAATTTATTTGATTTACTTTATTCAATAATTGAGTTACCCCATTTTTTACGGAGAAACATCGTAATTGGGTCTCATTCCTTCAATATTTTATCAGATTTACCCTTAATTTTACAAGTAAGCTGATCGTTTTCTTTCAATATTTTAATCACTCATTGCTCTAAAGTGGGGATATCATTAGTTTTCCAACATTTAGCTATTAATATTCTAGCAGCAGTAACGAGATATAATACTACTCTCCAGTATTTCTTTGAGATTTTTGAGTCTATATTTTGAACCATATTTAGTAAAATAGATTTCTGGCATGAGGGATATCTGGGTTTCCAATATTTCCATCAAAGCTATTATACTCAGCTGTTCCCAGAATTTTTTGATTTTTTGGCAACTCTACCAGATGCGTATGAAAGTTCCGATTGTTTCTTGGCATTTCGAACATTTATTTTGATGTGTATTATATATTTTATCCAATTTGGCCAGCGTTAGAAACCATTTGTAGAACATCTTCACATAATTTTCTTTAAGATCTTGGGACAGTGTAAATCTGTGGGTTAATTTCCATGATGTTTCCCAGTGTTCTAGTTCAACTGTGTGACCTAGGCTGTTAGCCCAGGATATCATGGTGTCTTTGATCATTTCCTCTTCCAATTTGTAATTTAATAAGAAATTATAGAATTTCAATATAATGTGGTTTGACTGACCGAATATAATCTTCTCTAACTTGTTAGGTGTTCGCTTCAAATTGAATCCTACTAGCCTTAAATCTATTTTATATCTCCCGTGAAGTTGCTATATGGAAACCATGAAAGCTTAAAACCCATTTGCTCCAGTTTTTCTCTTGTTCTTAACTGTGGTGTAAGTGATTCGTCTAGTTCTAGTAGGTCTTTGTACGTCAACCATTTTTCTTGAATATCGACCCATCTCCCAAAAAAAACTTCCTGGGAGGAAATCCAAGCTGGGATTTTGTAGTAAGTTTTTTTTTCTTTATTTGTATCCAAATTCTCAATAAAGATCCTCTTATAAAGTGATTTCTAAACTCCCTATCTGTTTTGCCTTATTGTACCAAAGATAGGCATGTCTGCCCATTCTGTTATCTGCTTCTTCTAGCATTAATATTCTTCCATTCTGTAACCTGATCCAATCTGATATCCAAGCTAACCTGCATGCATAATAATATAGTTTAAGATCTGGTAAACTACATCAACCTCTTTCTTTTTGATCTATTAAATTTTTCCAATTTATCCTTGGCTTTTTTCCTTTTTTTCACATAAACCTTGAAAGGTCTTTTTGCCATTCTTGAAATGGTTTATCATTTTTTATTATTGGTAAATTTTGAAAAAGGAAGATCATTTTAGGTAGGTTGTTCATTTTCACTGTCATGATTCTGCCGAAAAGGGATAGATGTAATTTATTCCATTTTTCTAAATCTTTCTTTATTTCTGTCCACATTCTTACATGATTGTTGAAAGCTCTGTGTTTTGCCTTGTGACCCAAATACCTAAGTATTTTAGTTTCTTTTGAATCTGAAAACCGGATTTTTAATAAGTTGTTCTTCTTTCCTGGGGTACATGTTTTTTGTTAAAATTCCAGTTTTCTCTTTATTTATTTTAAATCCTGAATTTTCACCAAATTCATAAATGATCTTTAGAAGCTTGTCTATACTCTCAAGTGGTTCTTGCAGAAAGATTACCAGGTCATCGGCATAGGCTTGCAATTTATATGTCTGTTCTTTAATTCTAACCCCTTTAATATCTGGATCAGAACAAATCCTTCTATTTAATATTTCCAGTACCAAGATAAATAAAAGAGGTGAAAGAGGGCAGCCCTGTTGTGTTCCGTTCTTAATATTTATTTCTCTCATTTTTTCTCCATTTACTATGACTCGGGCTGTTTGGTATGAATATATTTCTTGAATCCATTTTATGTAGTTATCTCCCAGATCCATTTTTTCCAAAGCCGCTATTAGAAATTTCCATCTCACCTTAACAAATGCTTTCTCAGTGTCTAGGAAGATCATTGCCAATTCTTTTTTGTTATGCCTCTCAAAGTGCTCTATAATATTTATCACTGTTCTTACATTATTTCTCAGTAATCTATTTGGCAGAAAGCCATTTTGATCTTCATGTATTATAGATTGCATAACTTTCTTCAGTCTTTCTGCCAGTATACTTGTGAATATCTTATAATCAGTATTTAATAACAAAATTGGTCTATAATTGTTAGGAGATGTTAAATCTTTTCCCTCTTTCGGTATTAAGGTAATATTTGCTTCTGTCCAGGATTTTGGAATTCCTTCTGCTAAATTTGATTTAGAGTATTGTATAACAGTTGCATCAGCTCTTCTTCAAAGACTTTATAGTACTTAGCTGTAAAACCATCCAGCTCAGGTGGTTTTGAAGTTTTTAAACTCTTAATAGCTGTAGAGATTTCTGTCTTCGTAATTGTTGCACATAATATTTGCTTCTGTTCTTGTGATATTCTCATTATGTCCTGATGATCCAGGAAAGATTGTATCTGCTGATCATTATTCTTTTTTGTCCTGGATCCTCTTTATATAATTCTGTGAAATATTTGTGAAATATTTCCTTGATAGAATCCTGATTTGTGTATATATTATCTGCGAGTTTAAGCTGAAGGATTTGCTTTTTCTCTTTGTCTTTTCTTAATTTATATGCGATTAATTAATTAATATACCCAGGTTTATTAGAAAATTCAAAGTGGTTTAATTTGCAAATCTTAATCTTCTTTTCAATTTCTTGGGAGTATGTCTTTCTGAGTTGTTCCTGAAGAAGTTTGATTTCATCTCTTAATTTTTTGTCATTCCCCAGTTTTTTTTCTTTTAATGTGAGCTCATTGTAGATTCTTATTGTTCTTTCTGATGTCTTCTTATTTATATGTCCAATTTTAATAAGATGCCCTCTCTGTAGTGCTTTGCTGGTGTCCCACATAGTTTTTGCTGTTAACTCATCGTTGGAATTCTCTCTGAAATACATTTTTAGGATCTTTCTTAACTCTTCTACGTATTGCTCATTCATTAATAATGAGTCGTTAAGTTTCCATGAGTACTCTCTTTGTCTTGTTTTTAACTCTAATTTATTCGCAGTCTGTTCATTTTAACTCACACAAGGTCCATTGTAACCAGTGAATGAACTGTTTTTTGCAACTGGAATTTTAATTTTTCATATGAATAGCAAATTCATTATCTTAAATATGGACTGCTGCATAGCTAAAATGGCTTTTGTGTGTAAGAGGGACAGATCTGCAAGCTTGGAAATACTGAGTTTGCAGAAGTATGAACTCTGTGTGACAGAGAGGGAGAAAGACGGAGAGAGTCCAAACTATCATGCTCAGTGACCATGGAATGCTGGGAGCAGTGAGATTGAAAGGAGTAGATGGATTGTCTCTGGTAGGCTGCTAGAACTCTGTGTACAGTACTTCATGCTGCAACACTTGGTTGCAGGTCCTATCTGTATGTAAGTAAAGCAGCACATGAAACTGCCTTATTCCTACACAACCTCCTGCTGCCAGATGGGTTGGCCAAAATAACTGGAGATTATGAGAGCTAGAGTTTCACACATACAGAAGCTATCAGTTAGGGAAAGCTGTCTAATACCCAATAAGACTACTATACTTGTCCATTTTATGCATCAGGTTGTCCATCTTAACTGACTATATATGGTTCTTTCCTAACTTTCTATCGAAGTCAGTCCCAGATTCTGCCTATGAAAAACAAACTATCGGCAGTCTCATTCCCCCAAAGCAGCCTAGCCCACTCCCAGTACTATCCATCCAGTTGCCTACCCACTCTTAAGACCACACCACACCCAGTTTTTCAGCAATGAAACTTGTGGTTCCAAAAGTAGACTTTTTGTAATTGTTGTAGAATCAGAAAACCCACACTGATCTAATTGCAAATCACTCTGTGAGGTTCAGGTATCTCCATTGGCAGCTCACAGGCTGAAAAGCAGAGGCATTTCTCCTACTGTTTTAGGGTGAGGTGCCACCCCTGCTCAGTACACAAGCCACCGCTAGGTAGGTCCCAATCTATTTCTGCTTAGCCCTGAAATAGACAGTGGTTCCCAACCTTCCCAATGGAGAAAAGATTGGGAAACTGTGTGCACTTAGCCTGGAGAATAGAAGGTTAAGAGCTGGCATGATAGCCATGTTTAAATATTTGAAAGGATTCATATGGAAGATCGGGAAAGCTTGTTTTCTGCTGCTCCAGAGACTAGGACATGGAGCAATTGATCCAAGCTGTTGGAAAAGAGGTTCCACCTAAACTTTAGGAACAACCTCCTGACATAAAAGCAGTTTGACAGTGGAATACACTGCCTTGCAGTGTCCTTCTTTGGAGATTTTTAAGTAGAGGCTGGATGGCCATCTGTTGGGAATGCTTTGATGGTGTATCTCAGCATGGTAGGGGGGTGGACTGGTTGACCCTTGTGGTCTCTTGCATCTCCAGGATCCTAGGATTGCAAAGACTTCCCTCTGTCTGAAAACTTGGAGCTGCTACCAGTTAATACATATATAATACTGGCCTAGATAGGCTATTTCATATACCTGTGATTGTAGGTAAGACAGAAAACATTATAAGGTGGAAGGCTAACTAATTTATAATAGATTTTAAAAATGGACATCTACTTTCACTGATCTATCTAGAAATGTGGCTCCAATTTAGGTTTTGTAACATGTTTCAAGAAGCTGCCAGCTGGGGGAGCTGTTACTTTAGATACCAGAGGCACAAAAGAGAAAAAAATAAAGGGCATAACCAAATCATTCCCGTGCTATTGACACTGATTGGGTTCAGGAGGCGGGAAAAAGAAGCTGCAAACCTTTCCATGTTAAAGAGAAAGGGACTTTCATCTTGTCTGACTAGGAGCTAGTGCAAAAGTAAAAGATCTAAGAAAGAGAAGAACATCCACACTTTTCTTGAAAAATGTCTTGTGCCACCCCTTTCCTTTCTATACTGTTTCTTCCCCTCCTATTACAGATTCTTTCTCTTTACCTGGTTAACCAAAAGCAGATGATGCCACCCAATCAGGGATCACATAGGGAATAGGATAACATGACAATGCTGCATAACTACTCAGATTTGGCTATCTGATGTAATTATATAGAATAACAAAATAAACTACCATATTCCCCCAAAATGAGGATGGGTAGGGTTTTTTTACACCCCTGAAAATATTTGCGAGAAAAGCTACATTGTGCCATCTCCGTTCTAGTCTGAAAGACAGAGAATATTTACTTGTTGAGGCTGCTGAACATGCTTCCCAGTGATGAATCACACCCCCACCTCAGCTGCAGCGTGTGGTTTAAGGCCATTGTAACTGGGAGTCTCCATAGCCACAGCCTACATTCCCAGGATGCATTGGCTGCTCTCTTGCAACTGCTGGCAAATTCCTTTGTTCTCAAGTCTGGAGGAATGAGCAAGCTACCTGACAGGTGATTCATAACAGGAAATATATTGCAAACAGGTGCAGGAGGGTGGCTCAGGACAGAGAAGCAGCGTGACTCAGGGAGGCAGTGAAATGCCAGCTGTTGGCTCTGCCACTGACTGGTTCAGTGGCACCATCAGGGCAGGACTTCAGGGCAGGCTTCCAGACCCCAGGAAGCAGAACAATCAGGAGCCCCTCCCCAGGTCAACAGGAGTGACTTATCCCATTTTAAAGTAAATCCATTCACCTTATATTCTTAAGAGCAATGGCAACCCTATGTCCAGCGTCTAGAGTTGCCTAACTCTCCCACAGTCCTGGTCTATGGGAGTAGGGGTGGGGCGTAAGTATTTGGACACTCCTTTGCTTTCAAACACAGCTGTTCAGGATATAGCTAAGACATAGCTGCTTTGTTGTCAACTGCTATCAAACTGACTTCAACTGATGGCAACCCTAGAAATTAGAGACCTCCAAGTCACTCTATCGTCAACAGCTCTGTTCTGGTCTTGCAAACTCAGTGCTGTGGTTTCCTTGACTGAGTCTATCCACTCGTTAAGTGGCATTCTTCTTTTCCTACTGCCTTTTACCTTACCATACATTATTTTATTTTCTAATGAGTCATGTTTCTCATGAGAGGTCCACAGTACAGCAGTCCCAGTTTGGTCATCTTGTCTCCTAGGGAGAGTTCAGGATTCATTTGTTCTAGGACCCATGTGTTGTCTTTTTAGCAGTTCACTTTATCCTCTCCAGCACCACATTTCAAATAAGTTTATTTTCTTCTCATCAGCTTTCTTCACTGTCCAACTTTCACAACCATACATAGAAATTGGAAATATTGGAGAAATTAGAACTCATTCGTTGTATTCTGTCCTTATGGTAGCTTTTTTCCCCGAGTACATGTTACATATCCATTTCTTTAAGAACGAACCATAATCTTTCATGATCTATGCAATCAAAGGTGTTGCTACAATCTATAAAGCAAAGGCAGATTTTCTTCTGAAATTATTTGGTGCACTCTATTATCCAACACATGATCCATAGTGCCTCTTCCTTTCCTGAACCCAGCTTGGACACCTGGCATATCTGGCACCATTTCTGGTAAAAGTCTTTGTTGTAGAATTTTGAGCTTCACTTTGCAGGCATGGGAAATTAATACAATGGTTTTGTGATTATTGCAATCCCTGGTGTCCTCTTTCTTGAGGACTGGAATATATATGGAATGTTTCCAATTTGTGGGCCATGTTTAACTTGCAATATCTTTATTGATAATTTATTTTTAAAAACTCCACTAAGATTCTACAAATATAAATATATGGAAAGAGAAAATAAAATGAAAAAGAAAAAACAAACAAAAATGTTAAAGCATGAAAATTAGAGATTAAATAATAAAGAAAAAGATTACTTTCATTCTTCCTTTAAACAGTGTGTGATACTCAAGTTATTTTAAGCCTCTCAAAGATAATATCCAGCAATTCTTTTCTTCCTATCTCTCTATTTCAATTTTTCCAACAATAAGAAAAGTTATTCTTCCAAAAGGTTAACATACCTACCATTAATATATCAGTATTATATTCTATTACATGTTACATTCACGTGCTATGTGAGATTCCATTTTCTAATCTTGCTACCAAAAGCTACTTATTGATTTAATTATATGGTATTAAAGTTCAATATTTAAAACTATACATCTTTGATATGCTACATAACATCACTAAATTCATATATTACTATTACATTTCATATAGTAAAATTGTTTTCACAAATGCTACCAAATCCAGTTTTCGTTGTCTTTTATCTATAACCATTTCATAATCTAGTTTCAACCAAACCCCCTTTTCTCCCCTATTTTATTTTAATCCTTTTCATTTATACTATCCCTGAACTCCCTCCTTGAAAACTTATTAGATTCCCTTCATTGTCCCTTGTTAATACTTCCAAGTCCCTCCAACTTGCCATCTTAAAAGTACTGGTATTTGTCTTGAGACAGAGTGCTTTTCTTTTTCATATTTCTCTCACCCCATTCAGTCTTGCAGGCTAATCCTTTCATTGTCAACTTGTTTTCATTCACCCATTGATATAGATTTCACCAATTTCAGATTAGCTTCTCCCTTCTCTCCCCTGCTTGGGCTGTAATCCCCATTTCACAAACCACAACTTCTTGCCCCCACATTTTCCTCATTTCAACAGCTAATCCCTCTATTAGCTCAACTTGAATTGGTTTCTCCATGTCATGTTCAATTCCATGTCCTTCACTTCCATATTAGCCCTGATTTCCCCCACATACTTGCCTTACACCTCCCCACAGTTCTGCCTTGATCAGTTCTCTATCAGATCTTTTCCTAGTCTTCAGGTATGGGAGTCCTTCTTCTCTCAGAAAATGCAACTCCTCCAACATCTATTGTAGAAAGTCCTGAGAAAGTTCCTTGGAAGATTTCCTCTTTCATTCAATCCAGCATTTACAGCATTAACAGGACTGTTCTGTCACAGCAACCAGATGACAGCCAACAAGTCAGCCTTATCACCATCAGAGAGATAATGCCTGTACTTTCTCGCGCTGTAGCTTCTCCTTGCTAAAGTTCAATTTAGTCTTGTAAATAACGTGAAATTCAGTTGGTCCATTAAAATATATGCACTTAAATCCTTAATAGTTCTCTTTTAAACATGCCAACTCCAATCTTCTTTATTGACACCTGATTTTATGGGGTAAACAAACTTACTCAACTTGTGGTCGCAAAAAGAAGGTAGCCAAAGAGACTTTTGGCTCATCCATTTTAATCCAAGGAATTCTTCACTTTTACAACTTCAAAGTTTTAATTTTTTTAAAAAAGCAGGTTGCTGGCATGGGGCTGGCATGGAGCTTTGGTCCTCAGACCACAGCAGCTGAATTTCACAGGAAAGGCAAAAGATGTAATTCCCTTAGTCCTTCTCATTCACTATGCAGTTACTCATGAGTAAACACTAGTAATGGGAATTTCAGATCCTTGTGGGTGATCCTCTGCCTTTAATCCAGGAGGAGCTTCTCCTGTGAGCTTCTCTTCTGACTGGCTCTTTTACTGTGGAGGCTCTCCTCACTGCAAAGCTGCTGTGAGAAGCATCCACCCTCTGTCTCACCTAGAAGTCAACTCTGAATTTGTTTTGTTTTCCAAATTTGTTGACAAATTTTAGTTAAAACTAGATTCTGACGCTGTTGCTTGAAGCAGCCCTATTCTATGCCATCTTTTCCTGGTGATTTATTTCTTCCAAGTGATCTGAGTGATAATTCCATTTCACTTTCTGAAATTGTACACTCATCTTCAAATGGTTCTTCCTTGAATGAATTTGTCATCCTTTCATCTCTTCTATGTAGTTCTTCAGTGTATTTCTCCATCATCTTTTTATTTGCACTTGGTCATGCAATGTGTTCTCCTACTGGTCATATAGCATCCCCACTCTTGGTTAAATTACTGTTTGGTTTCTCAGATGTTGTGGAAGAGGTCTCTTGTTCTTCCTTTTCTGTATGCATCATCTATTTCTCTGCATTGATTATTATAATAGGTGTCTTTGTCTCTATGCCCAGGTTATTAAACAGTTGCATTCAGGGTTCTGACCCTCCTTCTGTCACCTTTTCCTTTTGTTTCTCATCTCTCCTTAACTGCTTGAAGAATTTCATCTGTCATCCATTTGGATTTCTTTCTCTTTTTTTGGCTGGCAGATAATGTCTTTTTCATTCCTCCCTGACAAGGTCCCTACCTTCAATTCAGAGTTATTCTGCCTCCCAGTCAATTAGTCTTAATAGTGCAAATCTATTTTTACATTACTCTATCTTTAAAGTCTGCAGTGATGTTCTTCAAAGTGTATTTGGTGTAGTGTTCTTTTAAAGCTATACTTTGATATCAGCAGTTTGTGGTCTGTGCCGCAATCTCCTCTTGGTCTTCTTTTTGCAGAGAGAATGGAACTTTTCAATCTTCTGCTTCCAGTTATGTAGTCTATCTGATTTTTTTTTTTTTTTTTGGCCGTCAGATAATGTACATGTATATAGCTGTCTCTTTGGTTGCTTGAAGAATGTACTTGTGATGAGCAAACTGTTTGCCTCATAAAATTCAGTCAGCTACTCTTGTGCTTCATTTCTCAATCCTAGTTCAAATTTTCCTACAATCTTTGATTCTGTTCTGTTTCCTCTTTAGGCATTTCAATCATATATGAGTAACAGCAAATCCTGTTTTGGTATGTGCTCAGTTTCTTCCTGGACTCCAGCACAGACTCTTTCAATTTCTTCTTCTTCTGCTTCTTTAGTTAGAGCATAAACTTGGGTTATTGTTATACTGATGGAGTTTCCCTGAAGTTTTATTGACTCCTGAAATTGCAGTCCTCAACGTATCTGGAGGGTCACAATTTGGGCCAGGTTGGTCTAACAAGACTTAGCTGTTAGACTGAGCACCTACATCTTAGATCTACTTGCTGTGTGATTTCCTATATGTCATGATAACTCCTGCTTTCTTTGCCCTACAAACTAATTTTTTTTAAAAAGAGCTCCAAATTCCATGTGCTGAGCATCTGTAATAAAAACAAGTGAGTACTCCCTTACATTTTTCCCAAAAAACAGCCACTGGGATTTTTATTTTTATTTTTGGTTGCCTTTATGGACACTTTCTTGCAGCAAGCAGTGTTAAGGGAATGGGAAACAATCAAAGAAAAGTGGGCATGGTGTGATGTCTACTCCAGATTATATCTCAGTTCAACAGTTTTCAGAGGCATGAAAGGACAACTCAGTTCCATGAGTCAAATTACTGTATGAATATTGTCAGAGGGAAGGTATCAGGATAGATTAATTTAGACCAGAAGAGCCTATTCTTTATGAACATTCAGAAGGGAGCAGTTCCTGTTGGTTGTTTTCCATACAAATGAGTGGCCTAATCCATAACCTATTTTCTGCCTTTAAGATGAACATTCTTGGAATGTGCAATATTTGGCATTTAGTCTCAATCACAATGATTTAGAATTTTTACAGAATAACTGAAAAATTCATCATAGCAGGCAACATTTTAAAAAGAAAATTGACAGGTGGCAGTAAGTAAGTAACAACTGATGTGCATTAACATCTGTAGTGAAACACACCAGCTTCTCTGGCTTTTAAAAAGGAAGAAGATCAGAGAACAACCAAGGTGTAAGACTCTTTGACAGAGAACTTGGAGACAGACTTAGTTGCATCCTGAGCAGATAACACTGCACTAGACAGATAAGAAGCCTAACCTAATATAAGGATATTTCCTTCACTGTTGGTAATTGGTTAGAATATTAAACTGGGATGTAGTAGATCCAAGTTCAAGTCTGCACTGAGTCATGAAACTCCTCACTGTGTGACTTTAGGCCAGGTACTCTCTCAAAGACTGATCTACCACACAGGGTTGTGGTGAGGAAGGGAGTCATCTGTGCTGCTTTAAAAGTCATTACAGGAAAGACAGGAAATAAAAGTAACTAAAAATAGATATTTACACATGCTTATTGAATCATATTTGTCTCTCACCCTTCCTAACCCTGTGCTCTCTCTCTCTCTCTCTTTCTCTCTCTATTTGTTTCCTTGGCTTCCTCCCTGAAGTCATAAGGAACTTCCATAAGCCACTTTGTCCAACATGCTGCTACTGAGGCTTCTGCCTTTGTGGGATTCATGAGAAGAGTTAATTTGGGGATGATGTTGCTTTGGAATTGGATTGGACATTTCTTTGGCCTTTTCTGAGGCTCTAAGAGGCATAGGACCAAGTGGGACAATATCAGGCAGCATGTAAAGGCAGCAAGGTTTTGTTTTTCTATTGTTGTTTTTGCTTTTGCCAGCAGAGAGGCATTTGTGGTTTGGTTTTGTTATGTTTTTGCTTCCTACTCCAAAATAACTTTTCTGTCTTTGAGTACTGTGTGCTTTAACTTGAGAGCCAGCATGGAGTAGTGCTTTGAGTATTGGACTACGACCCCAGGGACCAGGATTCGATTCCTCGTTCAGCCAGGGAAATCCACTCAGTAACCTTGGGTATATCACACACTCTCGGCCCCATGAAAGTTTCATCTTAGGGTCACCCTACGTCAGAAACAACTTGAAGGCACACACCACCGCCACCACCTACACCAAGAACAGTGCTTTGACCTTGCTTCAGTCAATAGAATATCTTGGATCAGTTTGCCTCAAAGAAATTGAAGCTACCAGGTACCATTGGTGGAGGGGAAAAAAGCCACATTTGGTTGATGTTGGGTACTGAAGAGTATAATTGGATCTTGGCCAATGTTTCAACATTTCAAATTAGGACAGTCCTGCAGAGAAGCTGCCTACTACAATACTGCAATGTCCAAATAGGAATCAAAGGCCCAGATTCCAGTTCCCTGTTTAGCTGTAAAGCTCACTGGTCACCAAGTGCCTGTTATTCTCTACAGGAAGTCTCCACCTTTCAACACTCCCTCATCTGACAGCTCACTCTTTCGATGCTTCCAGATTAAAGACAAGTTCCATTAATTTGATGGCAGTTCCAATCTTTCATTAGTTCTACTTGTTTAGGGAGGCTTGTTTGGGACCACACACATGCATATGCTTCTTGCAAAATGAGCTGATGGGATAAAAAAAATGCCAAGCCAGCTGGGAGCCTTTGCAAGCAGAGCATGCATGGTGAGTGAGCCTCCATAAGTCCTTCATGCACCCCACAGTACAGAATAGGGGTTCTGTTTTTCAACCAATTCTGTTTTCTGACAGTGTTTTCATTCCTAACCTGTCAGGTAAGTGAGGGTATCTGTATCTGTCAAACTTACATCACAAGATTGTTATGAGGATCAAATGGAACATAAAGAATTATGGTTATTGCTCTGAGCATCTTGGGTGCATATAAATATAAATATTATCATATGATATTTAAGCGAACTTGCCTATTCTCTGCCTCCTTTCAAACACAGCTAAGAGCCATTCTACACCTTCCAAAATATCATGTGCTATGGTCTTCCTCCTGGGGCCATGCCACCTCTGCCTGTACACGGGAGATCCTGTGCTTGAATGCTCCCTTGTGTCAAAAAGCTCTCACCATGTGACTCAGAGAAGAAATTCTCATCTGGTTTTCCCTTACAGCTGAAGAATTTTTACTGTGGGAGAGTGATCATGAGTAATCATGATTACATGATCATGTAAACATGTAATTAAACCTGCCAGTGTAATGTAGTGGCTTGAGCATTGGACTATGACTCTGGAGCCCAGGGTTCGATTCCCCAAGGACATGGAAACTTACTCGGTGACCTTGGGTGCGTCACATACTCCTAGCCCCAAAAAAACCAGTGATAGGTTCTGCCTTAGGGTTGCCATAAGTGCCCAAGGTCACCCAGGGGATTTCTATGGCCGAAGGGGGATTCAAACCCTGGTCTCCGGAGTTGCCATCCAACAAACCACTGTGCCCTGCTGATTCTCATTGGCAGGCCCTAATTAGTCCCTAATAACTTCCTTTTCCTCCTTGTTGCATTTTAAGCAGTGGTACTATCACCTACTGGGTGACCTTGGGCGTGTCACATAGTCTCAGCCCCGGAAAACCCAATGATAGCATCACTTTAGGGTCACCATAAGTCAGAAATGACTTGAAGTCAGAGAACAACAACCTAACCTGCCTCCTGTTTTAGCTGTGCACTGACTCCTAGAGATCATCCAGCTGTTCATTAGAGCCCAAAGCATTGTCCTGCTGCTTTCTGCTGCTGAATCTATCTTGAATAATTTACTTCTAATCAGTTTTATCTTGTGCCTTTCCAGAACAAATTATATCTGGGGTTTAAGAGAGAAATTACAAACTTTGCAAAAGTTGAACTACTGAGTCTGACCAGAGCCCCCTGCAACCTTACTGACAGGGCAAACCTCTGTGTATTTTTTCAGAAACCAGTCCCAGCACTTTCGTGGGGGTTAGCAGTTTTGTCAGGTGTGTTCAGGATTGCAGCCTATGCTTGCAGTCTTATGTGTACTTACCTGGGAGTAAGTTCCACATAAAACACAGGGCATTTCCTCTGAGGTAAGCACACAAGGGATTCTGCAGCACAATAAATATTAGCAGAGATTTGCCTGTCCTGTGGACCAACAGTCTTGTACAATTCTTCCCTCTGCTTGGGAAAGTTACTGTGGCCCTTTCTGCGCCTGCCAGACAGCTGCAAAGGGTTGGAGAGCTTTTGGCACAAGGGAACATTCAAGCATAGGATCTACCAGCTGCAAACTAAGGTGGCATAGTCCCAGGAGGAAAGCAGTATTACATGACTCTTAAATGCAGTGAATGTAGACCTAGCCATTTAGTCACGGGGTGGGGGGTTGGGGAGGAGGGAGGTATCCAGGTAGCAGTTCTTTAGCCAGGAGCAGATTGCTGATGTCACAGGCCATTTCCTCACCTTACCCTTTTCCATTGTCATCCCAGCATCATCCCGGCAGCACCTGTGCTGGGATGGGAGCATGTCCCCAACACTCCCCTCTGCACCTGTCTAGGTGCCTGTGGATGGGAGTGTGAGCAACATGCACCTTCCTTCCACAGTACAGCCAGCCTCTTTCCTATGCTGCACTGGGAAAGGAAGCACCTAGATCACACTTCCGCTCATTCTGCATGGCTCCTGCTGACAGAAGCCTCAGGCAATTGCAGGCCATTAACTGACTGCGACAGGTGGGGACACATTGGCAGTGGGACCATGATGACTTTGTGTGAAAGCACGATTCGCAGACTGCCAGCAACACATCCCCATTGTGAGACAGGAAGGGTGTTTGGAAATGGCTACAGTCTTCCCTCCACCACAGAACAATAGCCAGATGCCACTCACCCATTGTCTGCAGTTCCTTGACCGGTCCTCCACATTTGCAGGTTTAGCATTCACAGATTTTATTATTTGTAAGCTTCTCCAACCCACGCCTCCTACCTCAAGCACTTCTTTTCCAAGGCAACTTTCCCTATCAGGGTCTCCAATCAGGCTGTGCAGCCCTTTAAAAACATGCCTCTGATCTTCCTCCTCCTCCAGTCACTGCCTGGCCAGCTAAGGACAGCTTGCGCCCCAGTTTCTTAGCACAGCAAACCCTTCCCTGATGCCCCTCACACCCAAGGAAGGAGATGAGCAAAAGAGAGGAAGTATAGGGTCACCATGCTGACCCACCCCCTTTACCTCTCCTTTCCCTGACCTCATTTGGACGCTGGGTGCCTGCTCTTCCCACTATATCTCGTTCCCCTTCCCACAGACACAGACACACACACACACACACACACACACACACACATTTTGATATTTTCAGTTTTTCCACTTTTGTGGAGATCCTGAACCTCTTACCCTAGTGAATGTGGAGGGCCAACTGTACTGCAAGTATGTTGGGCAGAGATTAATCTACAAGAGGTAAATACCTCTTCTCACAATGTCCCCTAAAGAACACATATTTACATAACCCCAGGTTAGGAAAGTGTATGAGATCAATAGGACTCTGGCCCAAGAATTCTGGGAATTAATGTCCGTAAAGTTATTGCTTGCAGACTCCAACTAATCCTGTCTATGGAAAGTATGCAAAGCAGTTTAATAATTGATCCAAATTTATCCAAATTACTGTTTCTGGTTATTCAGTTATTGCATCACTCCTCCTGTTAGAGGGACATGGTCCAGGAAGAGGAAAAATAATACTGGAAGTGAACAACTGGCTCCACAGATGGTGACATGAATAAAGAATTGGCTTCTTAGACCAAGATATGGCTTCTTGGTGCAAGAGATGAGCTGCACCTCACAGCAGTTGGTAAGGTATTTACAGTACTAGAAGTCTTGCAAATCTGACCACGAGGGCTTTAAAATGAATTACGTGAGGGAGAGAGACAGTTTTTCAGAGGGCAGGAGGACACCAAATATCAGGGACAATAGCCTCCATGATACAGGGGAAATCTTTAAAATAACTTTTCTAAGCTCTAATTAAAGGTATCAGACTTCCTGTGCTACAAAAACACATCATTTGAGCATAGCCTAGGCCATACTAATTGTTGTTTAGTTTGTGGTAGAGAAGGTTAAGAGGCTACATGATAGCTATTTTTAAATATATGAAGGGATGTCAAATGGAGGATGGAGCAAGCCTGTTTTCTTCTCCTCTAGAGACTAGGACACAGAACAATGGCTTCAGGAAATGAGATTCCATGTAAACATTAGGAAGAAGTTCCTGATGGCAACAGCAGTTCAACAGTGGAATATGCTGCTTTGGAATGTGGTGGAGTCCCCTTATTTGGAGGTTTTTAAACAGAGGTTGGATGGCTGTCTGTCAAGAATGAGTTGATTGTGTATTCCTGCATGGCAGAGGGTAGGACATGCTGGCCCTTGTGGTCTCTTCCACCTCTACAATTCTGTGATTCTATAAAGGAGATAACTGTCTCATACATGAATAGTCACACACTGTATTTCCCCTTGTATTTCCTTCTCCTAGCCCCATTTTTTTAAAAAACCTTATTGGCCCTAGTATGTATGTTTCTTTCTTCTTCTTCTTCCTCTTCTTCTTCTTTCTCTCTCTCTCTCTCTCTCCCTCTCTCTCTCTTTTTCTGCCTGCATCTGGGTGCTAGGTCAGGTGGGTGGCTGTTAATGAGGAAACAACAGGAAGCATCAGGTCTTTTATTAGCTGCTCTGCTGTGCCTCACAGCTGGAGGTGAGTAATCTGATCTCTGCGGTGTCCTGTTTGCCACTCTGGCAGCAGCACCCACAGTTACCCTCGTCCCAGTGCTCACCTGGTGCTGGACCCAGCCTGCACTTCCACCCTGATGTTGCTTGACACCCGCCGCCCTTCCTCTCCGCCCACGTTCTACCAGCTCTGTGGAGACAAATGAAGCTGCCAACCAAGTTCTCTAACACCCAGTGCTTAGGTGTTGCACGGCTCTGCCACCTACTCATGTCCTGTCTGAAGAAATGCTCAACAGCTGCACATCTTACAATCTGCTAAGATGCTGCTGCTACTGTGGCTGCAAGGGTTTGTTATATCTAGTTCCAACTGCTTTGTCTCAAACTGGCCTTAAATAACATTGTTATTATTGTGTGCCTTCAAGTTTTTTGCAATTTATGCTGGCCCTAAGGCGAACTTATCACAGGTTTTTGGGGCTGAGTGCGTGAGATGCAGCCAAGGTGAGCCATTGGGTTTCCATGGCCAAGTGGGGACTCAAACTCTGGTCTCCAGGGCCACAGTCCAACAGCCAAACCACTACACCACACTGGCTCTCATTGGCAGGCCCTGAGTAATCCCTAATGTCTTCCTTTTCCTCCTTGCATTTGAAGCAGCTGTACCATCACCTACTGCATGACCTTAGGCATGTCACATACTCTCAGCCCCAGAAAACCCATAAGTCATGTTAAATGACTTGAAGGCACAACCGCAACTACAAGAATCATCATGATGGAAACCCATTGTGTAACCCTGCAAAAGTCACACTCTCTCAGTCTCAGAGAAAGGCAAAGGCAACCCCCCTCTGAGAAAAAATGTGCAGTAGGTTCACTTGCTGGGGAAAAATGCACAGTAGGTTCACTTTAAGGTCACCATAAGTCTGAAATGACTTGAAGGCACACAACAGCAACAAACCATCACAACAGGACAGCAAAAGCCTGAAGGTGCAGTCAGCAGAATGGGTAGAAGATCACAAAGTGCAGCAGAGCTTCTAAACATTCTGAAACAATGGAAGCAACCATTTTACTATTTAAATATGGGGCCTAGGCAGCCAGATGCAAAAGGGATTGTGCAACTTTAAGTAAAAGAGGAAATTTTGGCAGGCATCACTTGGCATGCAAGACCATTTCAGCATACTGAATTACTTCACCTGCAAATAAATCCCACTGAACACAATGGGACTTTTGAGTCAGTATACATGCTAGGTGCTGTGTGAAGGCCTGCCTCTTCTTGTCTTGAATCTCACACAATTTAGCTTCATTAGATGACCCTCTGTTTTTAGGAGAGAGGTGGAGGAAAATGTCTTCCCATCTACTTTCTCTGTACTGAGCACCATTTAGCCATTTCTGCTACCTTCTCTCTCATTTGCCTTTTCTTCCTCAATTAAATAGTTTAAGGTTCATGTCCAGCCTACTGCACCTTGTAACTTTCCTGGGCGGTGGGATTCATACACTGAATTTCCCTTGTTTAGTCCAGTGTTCCATCCTTGCTTTTTCTCACCTAGAGAGGGTGGGCAGCGTGCAGCCTTCCAAATGTTGTTGGACTGCAACCTCCCGTTGTCTCTCACCACTGATTATGTTGTACTGAGCCAATGAGTAATTAAGTAATTCAGTCATTGTGTGCAGTACTGCCCCTACCTTGGTGGGATGGAAGATGGATTACATGAGCTGGGCTGACAACCCTTACAGAAGCCTTGCTGCTCCTGGGAGGTCTCCCTACCTTCCTTTCAAGGGTGTGTTACCCTGCTCGCTGGGGGTCCCTTAGGGGGTTCCCAACACCTGTCAAAATTATCACTAGTGGGGAAAATTAGCTATGAACACTGCTTTAGCAATGGAAAGAGGGCAGGGTAATTAAGGATCTTTTACCCAATGTTTACGGGGTCAGGCTCAGTCAGAAATCACACAAAAAGGTCCAATGAATGACTTTATTGACTAGTAATAGTTCGCACTAACACAATCATGCACACACGCATCCAAGGGCTAATAGAAATAAAGAGTGGAAATAGGACAGAGGGATTGTTGAGGGATTCACAGCTTGAGTAACACTGCACCTCTTTCTAAAGTCCTGGTCCAGGAAGCTGCGATCGAACAGCAGCTCAGCAAAGAGACACGGGGGGGGGGACTGGTCAGTTGGTGTAACCACGAGGCATCATCTTTGCCTCGCCTTTCTCCCCTGCCCTAACTCGTCCAAAAACAAGGACTATTTGTAGAAAAAATTTACTTTGAAGGCAAATCCTTTCCCAGGGAAAACAAACAGGGACAGAATAGGAAAAACAACTCCACACCTGACATTTTCGGAAGATAACAAAGTGTCATCTAAATAACAGTATCTTCCTCTGCTTTGAGGCTGTGGTGTGAGTTTCTGAAGATGGATTTGATAAGGTTTTATTGCTTCCAGTGCCCAATTTTACTCCCTTCAAGTGGACTCCTTAAAGGTTAAGGACCATTTCTCCACCATGGGTTATCACAACATGAGGTCTCCTGTTGCTACGTGACTGGGGATTTTACTGACCAGATCTGGTTTGTTCGATCATATGACCCGACCATTATTGCCTACATGCACATTTGAGTGACCTCTCTGGTGGGTTAGATTAATTTTATATCAAAGTTGTAGATCCCAGGACAGGGTTTACCAAGGGGGCAACAGGTGGTTTTTAAATGTATAATGCCCCATCTCTCTAAGAAGGTGATCCTAACACACAACAAAGTAGTTGTGCTTGTTGGAGGATTCTGGGAGTTGTAGTCCAAAAAGGAACTTTTCCAACCCAGCCTTAATATCTAAGACAAATTGTGGAGCATAATGGACAAATGCAAGGAAAACACAGAAGTAAAGTCTTGTATTATTTAATTTTCCCAAAATATAGGAAGAGGCAAAACAGATCCTCCTATGATGGCAGATTGCAGCTGGTGGCTAGGACCACCACCTAAGTTAGCTTCTCCTAGCCTGCATGATTACCTTATGCCTAATGCCATTTCCACACTAGACTGTTATAATGCTATTATTCCACTTTTAGCATCCTATGGAATCCTGGAGTTTGCAATTTAGGGAGGGGCCTTTGAGGCACAATAACAGTCTAGTGTGGAAATGGCCTAAAAGAGTCCTGCTGCAATGAGAAGAGGCTTCTGCCCACAGCAACCCTTGTAGCAGGGATGTAAGATTTGAATAAAACCTTAAAAGACATTAAAGCTAGTGGGTGGTATGTAAGAGTTAGCACTGGCCAAGCTCATCAGGCTTTGAAGGCACTGGGCTTGTGTCTCTCTGTATGTCTGTGTGTGTGTTTGTTGTCCAGACCTTCAGAAAGTTACTTTTGGGGATTACAATTCTCAGAATTGACCAGTCCACATGGACTGGTGGATTTGAGAAGCTGCAGTCCCCCAGAATAACTAGGATCAAAAATCTATTTAAAACTTGATGGCTGTTGCTGTTGTTGTTGTTGTTGTTGTGTGCCCTATTGTGTTTCCATAGCAGAGAAGGGACTCGAACCCTAGTCTCCAGGATTGTAGTCCAACATTCAAACCACTACACCATGCGGCTCTCAGTAGTCTGGTGAAAAGGGCATTATAAATTAACTTTGTTGTTGTTGTTTATATTATTATTATTATTACATATAGAAAAAAATAAATTTAAAATAAGAGAGGCAATAAAAAGACAGGAAACATATTCAGGAATAAACATGCTAGCCTTGCAGCAAAATAAAACAAAATCAAAATCTCACAAAAGAATTATACCTTTGTTGTCCAACTAAAGTGCACAAAACATTCATGTCTATTTCATCTGATGCATGGAATGAAGTGCCGGGGCTGGCAATTAACTTCTTGCATTTGATGAAGTAGATTTAGTCCACCAAAACTCACGTTACCAAGTTCTGCCTCTCAGTTAGTCTCAAAGGTGCTACAAAATTCCTCTGCATACTGATCCACACTAACACAACGGCATCGTTGAATTCTGCTCCCTCTACAGTGAGAGATACATCCTCAAAAGAGTGGATGGATGGGTAGATGTAAAGACAGGCATATACATATTCTACACCAGTGATGTAGACTTGAGTCGATAGACTCGGACTCAAGTCAGACTTAAGTCACTTCAGTGACTCGACTCGAACTTCACTCAGCTAAAATTACACACTGACTTGACTCAACTTGAGACTTGCATATTTATAGTGACTGACTTGTTGCCCTTGGTTCAGTAACATAACACATTCATCCAGAAATCTTACAACTTACTGATCACATGATGATCTGTCTCAAGCCCAAAGTGTGGACACATTTCTCAGAAGGAACAGCAAATGGGTTAGGCAGTAAGCTTGAGGGGGGTTGAGGTCTGCTAAGCAGCCTGTCACTGCTAGATATAGGAGGAGCTTTCTAAAACTTTTCCTAAAACCAGAAGGCAAGACTCATGCCCAGAGTGCAGGGTGCATATCTCAGAGGGAACAGAAAATGTATTAGGCAGTGGGCTTGAGGTGGAAGGATCCTTCCTTCTAAAGCTCTTGAAGCTTCAGTAATGGGGAATAAGAAGGATCCTATTCCTCGCTTCTGAAAAAGCTCCAGTTTTGCAAATGGGAAGTAAGAAGCATCCTGTTTCCCAGTTCTGAAGCTGCAGATGGCAAAATCACAAAAGTAGAGGACCAACTCTATTTAAATTGTTAAAACTGACTTTCGACTCTATCCAGAAATTCTGGAATACAGGTTGGGGTATAAAGTTGGCTCCCAGAGTTGAGAGTTGACTCGAGACTTGACTTGAAAGTATCTTGCAAGGACTTGAGACTTGACTTGAGACTCAAATGTAGAGACTTGAGATTTGACTTGAGCCTCAGAGTAAAAGACTTAAGTACATCACTGTTCTAAACAGAGCTTAGAAAAGACACTTCTACAGACTGCAGCTCCCAGAATATGTATGGCCAGTAACTATGCTAGCTGGGGTATTCGTTCAGGTTGTTTTATTAACATTTTGCAAAAAAAATCTGTTTTATGTATATATTTATAAGTCAACTTTTAATTTCTGCATACATACTTATTTTGTAATAAGTGGTTTATATGATTTTATGTATTGAAATCATTTAGTTACCTCAGAACCAGGACTTAGTTGAAAGAGAAAAATTCACCATAGATATAAGGAACTGCACCTGGGTATTTCATGCATCTACATGGTAAAGATCAGTCTGTGGGAAAGCAGAAAAATATCTGTGGATACACCTTTTTATATACTGAATGATTTATCTGTGATAAGGAAATTTTAGGAAATATTTCAGCCACTGATGAAAACTCATGGTTGAAATGCGTTTGGCTGCAGTTAGTGGTGGACTTGAACAGACATCAGTCGACTTTATTCTTCCCTATCAAGTGGTTTACCACAGTTGTTTGTCTTTGGAAGGACTAGCACATCATTTGAAGATCAATTCATCTCCAGCAATTGCCTTCAATAAAGCCTTTACATTTCAGGGGACTGGAGGTCTCCCCACAGGACTTTGGTTCTTTTTATTTTACTATATTATTGTATTTTCTATATTATATATTTTATGTAACGTTTCATTGATTTAATTATTGTATATGACAGATTAGTAAATTTCCTAAAATATTTTTTAAAATTGTACATAGTTTGATATTATAACTCCTAACTTCAGTTGCTTTGCTTATAAAGTGCCACATGAGTGGACTGATAAGGTAATAGCATGGAGAAATAAAGGATACCAATTTGTATACCTATAGCTATAGGTGACCATTTAGAATACAGTAAGCACTATAATTTACTTAGAAATATTGTTGTTGCTGCTGTGACTAATTATAGTTCTTAGACATCTTTTTCTTACCAAAGCTTAAGGCATCTTACAATTAAAATACAAAATTTTAAAGCAAAACCAGAATATAACAACAACTTCAACTCACAAAAACAAAGAAATAATTGATTGACCAAAGGTTGGTATTTAAAAATTGTCCAGTCACATCCCACCAAATGCCAAGGAATAGGTACTCTGCCACCAAATACATACAATAAGTCCTCCACATTCCCTAGGATCAGGGGCACAGGGCCCTTGCAAAAGTGGAAAAATTGCAAATAACAAAATGTGTACGTGTGCCTGTGGGAAGAGGGCCTGTGGAGAACAGGCACACTGGGTCCAAACTAGGTCAGGGAATGGAGAGGGAAGGTAGGTGAGTTGGGATGGTGGATTTATACAGCCTCTTTCCTCCCCATCTCCTTCCTTGAGTGTATGGGGGCACTGGAAGAGGGTCTGCGGTGCTGAGAAATTGAGTTGCAAGCCCTACTTAGCTGGCCAGGCAGCAGTTGGTGGGGGAGGAGGACCAGAGGTGGTCTTTAAAGGGCTGTGTGGCCTGGTCAGAGCCACCAAGAGGGAGTGTTCCCCAAAAAAGAAGCACCTGAAGTGAGAGTTAAAGAAACTTGCAAATAATCAACTTTGTGGAAGTCAAACTCACAAATGGTGGAGGAATGACTGTATACAAGGGACAGAAAGACAGTAATAGATGGATAGAGCATTCTATAGGCTCTCCATGGGAGGCAAATTAAGGACTTTCTTCATTGTTACCACCCTCTGAGCCTCTCTGAGGAGGTAATAGGGGGAAGGTCTCAGATGATGATAGTGTGTGGGTGAGTCTGTGATGAGACAGGCATTCCATAAAGCATACCTTCCCACTATGTGGGAAAGAGTTTGACTGGCAAACTGGATGCCTTCCTGCACCCTCTGCAGCCCACAGTGACAGTGGATGGGAAACTTCAAATTCTTGATCTTGCTCCTTACGGTGCTTTAATTAAAAATAAGCCTTGCACCTGACAACCCAAGTATAGAGTAGAAGGTCTGATGCTGCCTGGAATTATGAATGCTCCCCTGGGATGGCATGACTTTATTTATGTATGCAGTACATTCATATCCCACCTCTCTTCCACTATGGAGCTCAAGATGACATGTGAATTCTAGCTGGTTTCTCATCAAATGCTTACCAGGTGCACAACTACCTACTGGGATCTCAGGAACAAATAAAACTGTTTGTGTACCTTTTTTAGAGGGGTTCAAGATTGTCTCCAAAATGCCTTCCAATTAAAATTCATATAGAGAAACAAATTGGTATCTACAGTCTAGAGGTCTCCCTTTATGCAGACAAGGTATAATCTGTCCAGAGGCAGGTGGCCAAGTTGGTGATGGGTCTGGAAATCACATTATACAAAGAATGGTTGAAAGGCTTTGGTATACTTATTCTAAGCAAGAAGGGTTAAGGGCAGACATGATATCTGAAGGTCTATCACACTGAAGGTGGAGTAAACTTGTTTTCCGTTCTCAAACTTTTCACCCTAGAGGAAGTCCTGAAATAATGTTCAGGTGTTAGGGAACCCATGTATAAAAATTATGGGGCTCAGGGAACCCCTGCATAAAAATTAGTATACTTATAGCTCAACAGTGGTGTTGTTTTTTTTAAAAAAAGCCATGATCTCCCACAGAACCCCAAGCCACATCTCAAGGAGCTCTGAGTTCCAGGGAGACCTGATTGAGAAACTCTGATTGAGAGAGAAGGACTGGAGAGGACCGCTACAAACTACAAGGAAGTAGATGTCACCAAACATTAAAAAAAAAATCTAATCAGAAGATGACAAGAACTGAAGCTGTGCGCAAAGAATGGACTGTGCTACTCAATGTGTGTGTGAGAGAGTATGGTTTAGTGGCTCGAGTGTTGGTCTAAGAGTCTGGGAGACCAGGGTTTGAATCCTCACTCAGTCGTGGAAACCCACTGACTGACTTTGGTCAAGTCATACTTTGTCAGCCTCTGAGAAAGGCAAATTCCCTCTGATCAAATCTGGCAAAGAAACCCCATGGTTGGGTTGCCTTAGGTTCAAAAATGCCCAAAAAGGCACACGTGACAACACAGTGTGTGGATGTTTCCTCAACAGTTTGGCTTCTAGCTTTTTCTATTGTATTTAGCCATGGCAGAAGACAGGAACAGATAGCAACTGAGCAGCACACATAGATCTGAAGGTTGAAAAACAAGAGGGCTTATATTTCAAATAAATACACTGAAGTGTTCAGAGGGGCCTGGAACACTCAGAAATAGGGATCTGGATGGATATTTATGTTAATGGACAGTGCAGAATGTATGTGTTGATTAAGTAAACTATAGCTTAGGGTCTCAGATTAAAAGTAAAGTTAAGAATACATAAATTACTCTAGATTAAAATTAAAATACTTAAGAGTATTTACCTACTCTTCAGCATATTAGGGAGCATGAGGTTTTCTTGGACAGAAGGAGTGCAGACTGTTCTGGATGAGGAACACATGGGAGATGTCTCTGAGGAGGAGGAGGTCAGTTCTCAAACACAGGAGGTAGACGTTTGGAGGAATGTGACACATAGAAATAGAAAGACCAGGAGTCTTTCTATGAGTTTGGACCTACAGAATTGACCTGAAGCTCTCTCTTTTATCAGTAAGGAGGAGGAACAAGAACAAGAGCAACAATTTTAGTCATCAGAGAATGCGTAGGTGACTTTGGAAGATTCAGCAGATGGAAGGGCCCCTGCCAATCCTCAGAGTAGACATGTGGCGGTGATAGGGGACTCCCTGCTAAAGGTAACAGAAGCAATGGCTTGTGGGCCTGACAAGATGTCTTGAGGGATGTGCTGTCTCCCTGAGACAAAAATCCATGTTGTAACAGAGAAGCTGCCAAGAGTTATCAAGTCCACTGACTGTTACCCTTCCTTTTGGTCCACATGGGAACCAATGACATTCAAAGCATAGCCTTCATGAGATCACAAGGGATCATGAGGCACTGGGGAGAAATCTGAAAGACGTTCATGCACAGGTTGCCATTTCATCTCTCATTCCAGTTGAAGGGCATGACTCAGAAAGGGGAAAAAATAGTGGACGTGAACAACTGGTTCTGCAGATGGTATTGCCAGGAACAGTTTGGCTTCTTGGACTGCTAGTTGATGATGGGTTTCACCTCACAGCAGTGGGCTGGAATTTTTTTTTATTTTTTTTTTGCTAAGAGTCTCACTAACTTGATCAGGAGGGCTTTATAATAAAATTTGTGGAGAAAGGAGGGAGTATTCCTGAGGGCAGGAGTTCATAAATTGCTGTAGATAAGAATCCAGATATTATAGCAAAAGCTGGGCAAACAGTACAAGAACCCAACTGTGGCAGAAAAAAAAACCTCAAATAAGCAGCTAGAGCGAATAACTCATGGTCTTAGATGCCTCTACATTAATGCACAGAGCATGGAAAATGAACAAGATAAACCTGAACCCTTACTACAGCAAAGCAAACACAATAGGCATTATTGAAATCTGGTGGGATGAGTGTCATGAAAAATAACAGTAATGTCATTTTGAGGGTACAGACTCCCAAGCCAGACTGAGGACTTGGACAATGCTTTCCTGGAGCAGATTCTCAAACATTTAGAAAGGAGAGGTATAGTAGTAATGAGAGATATCCAGTATCCTGATATTTGTTGGAAGTCAAATTCTGCCAAAAATATAAGTCCAATAAATTCCTCACTTGCCTTGCAGGCCAGAAGGTGGAAGAGGCAACAGGGGGATTGGCTATTTTAGATCTGATCCTAATCAGCAAGGATTACCTGATTAATGAGATGGAAGTTCCTTAGGTGGGAGTGACCATGTTGTTACCCTGGTTTCTGGGAGTCCCTTAGGGGGATACCTCGATATGCTCCACGTAAGGAAGAGTGGGGAATACAAGAGGGAGGGTCAGGCCAAGCCAAAAAAAACAGTCAAAGGTATCAATTAAATGATTTTATTGAATGAAAATCTCATGCACCAACACAATCACTCACATATTCACACAAGACCTATTAAGAAGCAAAAGAGTGGAAAAATTGGACAGGGGATTCAGAAAGGGATTGTAGATGGGGTGATACTGCACCTCTCCTGAAGTCCTTGGTCCGGGAAGCAGCAAGCAAAGAGGAACTCAGCAACGAGACAGCTGAGGGGATTACTCAGCTAACAGAAAAATGGTCTGTTAGCATGGCAGGGAGTTATCCAGAGAAATTCTCAAAAACTAGGACTACTTGTAGGGGAAAACGTACCTCGAGGGCAAATCCTCTCCCAGGAAGAACAATAGGCACTTCAAAGGAAAGGAAGCTCCACAATGGCAACTCATTTTGCATGATGGCTTTATGATGTGTTGCCATTGTTTCAGGATCTTTGCTTGCAATGGGTTGTAGTGTAAATTTATGTAGATGGTCCTTGCCTTGGATGATTTTTCTGGAATCATAAGCGCTCAACTTGGGGAAAACATGCCAATTCCCTCAAGCTGGCTCCTCTGTGGCTGAGGACCCTATGTTTACCATGAGCTTGCACAGCTTGAGGTCTCCTTGGGCTACGTGACTGGGGATTTTACTGGTCTGTCCTAGTTCTCGGTCATTCGACCGTTGTGCCTACATGTTCATCCGGGCAACCTCTCTGGCATGATGAACTATATTTGATATTAAAAATTGTAGACCCCGGGATAGGGTGCACTAGTGGGGTAACAATGTACTCCTGGAGTGGATAGAGTAAGCCAAGCATAGTTAGTCACATCTTCGAGACTAAGAAAGCCGCTTTCAGTAAACTTAGGGAAATACTGAGAGTGATCCCATGGTTAGGAATTCTAAAAGAGAAGGGAGTTTATGATCGATAGGAGTTTCTTTAAATATTCTAAATAAAAAATTATAAAAATTCAAGTTTACTGGGATGGTTAAAATAATATCCTTTATGGTGATACTGTGGGGCTTCTTATACTTAGCATTGTTTAGGGCCACTGCATGTCTTAATCTAGTATATGGTAACACTCTAGTTCTTTTTCTGCATACAGCTGCAAGCAGTAAGCTATTCCTCTCTCCAGATACTCCTGCCCCTTGTCCCTCGAGGCAGACATAAATCCTGAGTTGGACTATCCTGTGATTCAGCCAAAGATACTCTGAAATGCTGCTTAGAGTGAGGAATGGATGTTTTGCAAGCATGATCACACACAAAAGATGCTGGGGGTGATGGCAATTTCTGTACCCCCCTTTTATTTTTGGAGCTTTTGAAAGAAGCTTGAAAGATTCCTTCTCCCTCTGATCCACATTCTTTTCCATTTCTGCAGCATATTCTGACAGTGATGACTAATTATAACTAGAGAAGAAAATAACAATGTCAACAACAACCACCTCAGTCTGACAAACCTCCCAAGGTTGTTGTCAGGGCAAACTGAGGAGGAGGAACACTATGCATGTCTCCTTGAGCTCACCAGAAGAAAGGTGGAATTTAAATGTTGCTACACCAGCATAATATGGTGGTTTGAGCACTGGACTATGAACCTTGAAGACCAGGATTCAATTTCCTGCTCAGCTATGGAAGCCCACTCAACATGTCATATACTCTCAGCCCCAGAAAACCCTGTGATAGTATAAGGCCTCACTTTGGGGGTCCCTGATATCAGTATAGTTTGGAATGGGCACCATATCTAATTGGCACCATATTGGATTGGCAAGGGTATTAATTGGCTCTGATATCAAAATCACACCTGAGAGGTGACGGAGAGGTCAAACCAACAGGGGGGAAATTCCAACTGTGAAAGGCAGCCCAAAACTCCCTCCAGGTAAGACTGAGTCATTTGCCAGGCAAATAAATGCCATTGCTGTGGATAATAGGCTTAAGCAGAAGCTGGAGTTTTCCCCAAGGAATGCAATTGTGACAAGCCCACCAGGACAGATTTTTGACAGATACCTATCCCCTGTGCACCTGGACTCCTTCCTCTTTTCTTGTAGCACCCACAATACACAGCTAGTACAACAGTCATCACGTCTTTGTCAGCCAAACGCTGTGGGTTGATAGTCCATTGTCAGTGTTGCAACTCCCATTGTTCCACACCTGGAACTGCACATATCCGCCACTGCCACAGACTATTTTTTGGGTACAAATACCCCTGATTTCAGGATGGCCAGTGCAGTCTCTCAAAGGTCTACCTATCACTCTGTCCATTTGGCTCCTGAATGAGAACTGTCCTTAGATCCTACCTAAGCCACGTTTCTGCTCTTCACTACTCTTCTGGACTGGTAATTATAAATCCCCCCAAAACTCTCAGCCTCTCTATCCATAATTTTTCCTCCCTTTTATCCTTCAGTTAGCTTTTGTGTGAATGTTTGACTGTGTGTATCTTGTGTGCCTGCATGAGTGAATTCTCCTCAATAAAAACACATTTTTAACTTACTCTTGAATCTTTGGCTGGTTCTTTTCTTGCGTAAGCCCATAAACACTGGTAGGAAATGTCTCATTAAGGCCCTTTCCTCACGGGGGGGGCGAAACGGGGCAGCGCACGCAGGGGCGGAGATTACCTGGTAGCGTGTTGCTCTGTCCCTGCTCCGTCCCTGCGGGGAGCGTGGTTTCGCCGCTCTACATGCCACCAAATTTTGGTGGCGTTTGGTGGTGCACAAAATGGCGGCTGGCGGCTTCCGGCGGCGCTCCGCCAATCAGGGCAGCACGCCAGCTGGAAGCCCACCCCCGGGCAGATCTGCAGAGATGCGCTACCGCGTCTCTGCAGTTCTTCACCGGGAGCTGCCACGGAGCAGCGCGGGTGAGTTTCATAAAAACCACTTGGGAAGGTGTTTTTTATAAAACTCACAGCGCCACCCCTGCGGCTGCGCTACAGCGGTTTGAGGTGTAGAACCTCACCTTTTCCAACTGTGCTAGCGCACCCCGTGGTGAGGACGACCTCCGTGTCCGGTCGTCGCACCGCGGGGTTTTACCCCCGTGTGGAAATGACCTAAGCTACCCCCTCTCACAAGCCTCCTCTTTGAGCAAATTCATTCCCCACTTTTTCAAGAGGTATCTGACACCGCGGGGTGACTCTTATGGCACCAACATTTTGGGGTAACAAGATATTCACCTTAGGGTCACCATAGGTTGGAAATTACTTGAAGGCATGCAACAACAACAAAGACTAATATTACTACTTAGAAGTGGTCACAATAGGGACCTGCAACAAATTGTTGCATTATGGAATGCTCTCTGTTCAGGATTCCAATTGCTTACAATACATACACTCCCATAAGTCAGTCGGAGTTCTATGGTAACTGAATCATGCTCACATTGCATTGCCCTGTTCTGAGACTGTTTTTGGTTTCTGTTTATTAGGTAATTCCATCCTTCATGATGCAGAAAAGGAGACTAATTCCTGGGGTGTAGACATTAAAAGTTTGGGAATATTGTGTTTTTTCAACTACAACTTGCAAGAATCCCACAATCCACCATGCTGGAATTTGTACTCCAAACAAACAACTTTTCCAAGCTCTGATACAAATGAATCACAGCAGCTAGCTATAGCAAAGCTATTCCTTCATAGTTCCTTTTGCCTTGCCTGGAGCTGGCTGAACCCATAGCCAGAATCTGGGAGTGGGGAAGAAGAATACAAAGAACTGAAACTAGCAAATTGGCAACTCAGCATTTTCCCAAGGGAGAAGCAGCCAGCCCACATTCCCTTCCTTCTGCCTGCACTTTCCCTTTCAAGGTTCTCAGGATAATTAGTACTTTGTTAATGACACACCCTCTACGCGTTTACCCAGGTGCACGGAAATGTTTGCTCATTTAGTGCACCTAGGCCTTGTCCCCACAAGCCTTGGGGAAGCAAGCTTCTTGTATAGGGCAAGAGGAGAACTGTCATGCAGACTGCTTTTTTGCACTTCCCCCTCCACACCCACACCCACATAAATGCATTCTCTCTCTCTCTCTCTCCCTCTCTCTCTCTCTCACAAACACACACACACTCACTCACTTACTCACTCACTCACACACACACCTGCTTTGTGCATTGAACATTCATGAGCAATCAGTGTCTAGAGCATTTCCAAAGCTGCCCCAAAGGGCCACTCCACCTGCTAGAAAAGTGGGATGGGGCTGATCACTTTTGGTGGAATACTTCTGGAAGACCTATTATACTTGCACAGAGCTGTTCATGTGTAACATTCAGCTCAGGACTGTGTGATTCTCCACTGGAGAAGTAGAATGGCAATGATACCCAAGGGTAGAATGTTTGGGGAACAGAAGCAGTTTTCTCCGGATTCATATCCAATCATGTCTTGAACAAAGTCTTGCAACACACCTCTGGTCAAGACACAATGTGGGGGAAGTCTGTATTTGTTGTTGTGTGCCTTTAAGTCATTTCTGAATTATGTTGTCCCTAAGGCAAACCTATCCCAAGATTTTCTGGAGGCTGATAATGTATAACGCACAAGTGGGTTTCCATAGCTGAGCAGGGAATTTCACCCTAGTTTCCAAAGCTCAAATCATTATACCATACTGGATTTCCAAAGAGGCCCATATATACTACCCTATATATATATAGCAGGGATGGGACACATGCATCCCTCCAGATGGTCTTGGGCTGCAAGACCCAGAATCTCCAGCCAAGATGGTTACAAGTTAGGAAAACAGGGATTCCAGTCCAACATCTGGGGGACTGCATAATTTCCTCCCTGATTTAGAGCCCAATTATAGTACAGTCAGCCCTTCATATCTGCAGATTCTATATCCATAGATTCAGCCAAACCCAGCTTGAAAATATTTTTAAAAACTCCAAAAGCAAACATTGCCATTTTATATAAAAGACACCATTTTACTGCACCATTGTACATAATGAGACTTGAGCATTCCCAAATTTTGGTATCCATGGAGGTGGAAATCCTAGAACCAAACCCTATCTGATACCAAGAGCCCACTGTACTCAGCATTGGTGTAGAACAGGCCTGGAGAATGGGTTACCCACCACCATGTTGCTGAACATGGTTGCGTCATCAAATGCCATGAATTATATTGACTTGGAATGATTGGAGTCTACCTACATTTGGAAGACTTCATAGTTTCCTGACCCTGATATAGAATTTTTAAAGGTGATGTATGTGGTGGGATACTCAGAATTCTCAATACAATTAGAAAAACAAAGTCTTAAGAACAAATTTGGAAGAGGTACTTTTTGGACTAATGGTCTCAGAATCCACAGCTGCAATTCTGGGATTTACCTTAAAAAGTCACTTTTCCAAATTCTGCTTATGAGTGAGCTCAGATATATCAGAACAGCAGTTCTTCTTTTATTTACCAAGCACTTCCTTTAAAAATATTTTGCTGCCACACACCACCAAGACTTCTCAAAATTCAAAACCCTAAAGTGCATCATATATTTATTTAAAGTTGCTCATCAAACTGTTACCACGGCATTCTGGTCTGGTTTTTGGTGAACTAAGATATCATTTTGATATCATAATTTGGCCCTTTTCCCCCATCAGTTGAGTGTTTGCTGGGTGCCGCCGGACGAGCGCGACGCTAGGCATGGGCGATAGTTGTAAAGTACCAGATATAGCCAGTTCCGCTTCAGGGGGTAGCCACCCGAAACAGACACCTTGATTGTAAAGCAAAAGAACCTTTTGCCTGTGAAAGCACCTTGGCAAGCTAGGCACTTAACGGCCGAGCTAGCCACATCTGCATACCAGCTATACCACTGTCAATTCGGTTCGTAACTCAATCATGCAAATTCCGACCTTTCGGAGCATTTGTCCTTAGACCAAAACTCATTGTTCTCTTGTAAAAACCAGACTAGCCTATGGTCATTCTTTCCCTATAAAAGATGCCCCATTTTGAAAGCTCATTGGAACTCTTGTCGAGCCTAGCTGAAATCACTGGAACTCTCACTGGACTGAGCCGAAATCACTAAGCTGAAATCACTTGAAGCTCCTCTTGGATCTTCGCCTTCGCCTTGCTGCCGCTCGGCTCCACAGATTCCCCTCAGTCTCCACGCTAGGTTTCCCACCTTATCTTCAATTGGTGTCTACAGGACTTGGACAGGTGGCGTATTGCTTATTTCTCCAAAAAACTCTCTTTCTTTCCTCTCTAGTTAGGTGTGCTTGAGTTTTATTATTTTTCTTGCTTAATAAAACTGTTAG
>CAOKZL010004075.1:0-48714 GCA_948472985.1 Iguana delicatissima
TGCAAATTTGGAGTGCAAATTTGGGCTGTAAATTTCGATGGAAAGTTGCCGGAAGGAATGTTGCCAGAAGGAATGTTCTTCATGTGTAAATCCTAGTAGATAGCTAACACCCTTCTGATGATCCCTTGCTATGCTAATCTAAACAATAAACACATATGTGTTTGTGGTGCAAATTTCAAGTGTAAATTAGTGGTGCAAATTTTGGGTTGATATTCAGGGTGTAATTCGGGATGAAAATTCTAGCTGCAAATTCGGCATGCAAATTCGAGGTACAAATTTGGTGTGCAAATTTGGTGTGTCAATTTGGGGAGAAAAGTCAGGGTGTAAATTTGGGGTGCAATTTCAGGGTGCAAATTCATCGTGTAAATTTCAGGTGCAAATTTTGGGTACAAATTCAGGGTGCAAATTCGGGGTACAAACTAGACATGCAAATTAAGGGTGCAAATTTGGGGCACAAATTCGGGGTGTAAATTTGTGGTGTAAATACAGGGTGCAAACTCAGTGTGCAAATTCGGGGTGGAAATTTGGGTGCATATTAGGGTTACAAATTTGGAGTGCAAATTCAGGGTGTAAATTTGGGTGTAAACAATTCAGGGTGCAAATTTGCAGTGCAAATTCAGGGTGCAAATTCGGGGTGCAAATTAGGGTTGCAAATTTGGAGTGCAAATTTTGGGTGCAAATTCAAGATGCAAAATCACGGCGCAAGTTCAAGATGCAAAATCACGGTGCAAATTTGTGTTGCAAATTTTGGGCAAATATTTGGGGTGCAAATTCAGGGTGCAAATTTGTGTTGCAAATTTTGAGTTCCAATTAAGAGTGCAAATTTGGGGTGCAAATTTCAAGTGCAAATCCAGGGTGCAAATTTGGAGGGCAAATTTCAGGTGCAAATTAGGGGTGCAAATTTGGGATGGAAAGTTGGGGTGCAAATTCAAATTAGTGTTTTAAATTTTGGGTGCAAATTTCAGAAGAAATTTGGGGTGCAAATTTGGGGTGCAAATTTTGTGTGCAAATTTGGGAAGAAAATTCATGGTGCAAATTCAGAGTGCAAATTTGGGGTGCAAATTTAGGGTGCAAATTCAGGGGCAAATTGGGGGTGCAAATTAGGCCTGGGAATTTGGGGTGCAAATTCAGGGTGCAAATTTGGGATGAAAATTTAGGGTGCAAATTTAGTGTGGGAATTTGGGGTAGAAACTCAGGGTGCAAATTTCTGGTTGCAAAGTCGGGGTTCACATTTTTGGTGCAAATTTTGGTGCAAATTTGGGGTGCAAATTCCATGTGCAAAGTCGGGGTGTAAAATCGGGTTGCAAATTTGGCGTGCAAATTTGGGGTGCAAATTTGGGGTGCAAATTTCTGGTGCAAATTTGGGTTGAAACTTCAGGGTTCAGATTTGGGGCGCAAATTCAGAGTATAAATTCAGGGTGCAAATTCAGGTTGCAAATTCGGCTTGCAAATTTGGGTATTAAATTTTTGGTGCAAATTTGGGGTGGATATTTGCGGTCGAAATTCAGGTTGTAAATTCATGGTGCACATTTGGGGTAAAATTCGGGGAGTTTAGTTTGCAGAGCAAATTTCAGTTGAAAATTTCAGATGCAAATTCGTGGTGCAACTTCGCAGTGCATATTCGGGGTGTAAATTTGTGTTGTAAATTTTGGGTGCAAATGCGGGGTGCAAATTCAGGGTGCAAATTTGGGGTGCAAATTTCGAGTGCAAATTTGGGGTGCAAATTTCTGGTGCAAATTCAGGTTGAAAATTCGGGATTCAGATTTGGGGTGCAAATTCAGAGTGTAAATTCAGGGTGCAAATTCGGGTTGCAAACTCGGGGTGCAAATTTGGGTATTAAATTCGGGGTGCAAACTAGGGGTGGATATTTGCGGTGGAAATTCAGGTTGTAAATTCGGGGTGCACATTTGCAGTAAAATTTGGGGAGCTTATTTTGCAGAGCAAATTTGAGGTGAAAATTTCAGATGCAAATTCATAGTGCAATTTCATGGTGCAAATTCGGGGTGCAAATTTCAAGTGCAAATTTGGGGTGCGAATGCGGAGTGCAAATTTCAAGTGCAAATTTGGGGTGCAAATTTCAAGTGCAAATTTGGGGTGCAAATTCAGAGGGCAAATTTCGGGTGCAAATTGGGGAGCGCAAATTTGTGGTGGAAGGCTGGGGTTACAAATTTGTGTTGCAAATTAGTGGTTTCAATTTCGGGTGCAAATTTTGAGTGCAAATTTTGGGTGCAAATTTGGGGAGAAAATTCGTGGTGCAAATTAAGAGTGCAAATTTGGGGTACAAAGTTGGGGTGCACATTTGGGATGAAAATTTGGGGTGCAAATTTGGGGTGCAAATTCCAGATGCAAAGTTGGGGTATAAAATTGGCTTGCAAATTCAGGGTGCAAATTTGGGGTGCAAATTTCTTGTGCAAATTTGGGGTGCAAAGTCTGGGTGCAAATTTGGGCTGCAAATTTGGCATGGAAATTCAGGGTTCAAATTCCGGGTGGAAACTCAGTGTGCAAATTTCGGGTGCAAATTTGTGGTGCAAATTCATGGTTTAAATTTCAGGTGTAAATTTTGGGTGAAAATTCATGGTGTAAATTTCAGGTGCAAATTTTGGGTGCAAGTTTATGGTGCAGATTTGTGGTGCAAACTTGGGGTGCAAATTTGGGGTGCAAAGTCAGGGTGGAAATTTGGGGTGAAAATTTGAGATGCAAAGTCAGGGTGCAAATTTGGGTGAAAATTTGGGGTGCAAAGTCAGGGTGCAAATTCGTGGTGTACATTTCAGGTGAAAATTTCGTGTGTAAATTCAGGGTGCAAATTCGGCTGAAATTAGTGGTGCAAATTCGGGTGAAAATTCAGGATGCAAATTTTGGGTGCAAGTTCAGGGTACAAATTCAGGGTGGAAATTTGGGGTGGAAATTCAGAGTGCAAATTTGTGGTGCAAATTTGTGGTGCAAGTTTGGGGTGCAAATTTGTTATACAAATTCTTGGTGCAAATTCAGGGTGGAAATTCGGGTTAAAAATTTGGGATGCAAAGCTGGGGTGCAAAGTGGGGGTGCAAAGTTTGGGAGCAAAGTTTGGGTGCAGATTTTGAGTGCAAATTTGGGGTGCAAAGTTGTGGTGCAAATTTGGAGTGCAAATTTGAGATGCAAAGATGGGGTGCAAAGTTGGGGTGCAAATATGGGGTGGAAATTTGGGGTGCTAAATCAGGGTGCAAATTTGGGGTGTTACATTGGGGTGCAAATTTGGAGTTCAAATTTGATGTGCAAAGTTGGGGCACAAATTGGAGTGCAAAGTTATGGTGAAATTTGGGGTGGAAATTTGGGGTGCACAGTCATGGAGCAAAGTTGGGTGCAAATTTGGAGTGCAAGGTTAGAGTGAAATTTGGGGTGCAAAATTGGGGTGGAAAGTTGGGGTGCAAATGTGGGGTGCAAAGTTCGGGTGCGGAGTTGTGGTACAAATTTTGAGTGCAAATTTGTGGTGCAAGGTCAGGGTGCAAATTTGGAGTGCAAATTTGGGGTAGAAGCTTGGGTGCAAAGTTGGCGTGCAAATTTGGAGTACAAAGTTAAGGTGAAATTTGGGGTGCAAAATTGGGCTCCAAATTTGGGGTGCAAATGTGGGGTACTGAGTTGGGGTACCAAGTTGTGGTACAAATTTGGAGTACAAATTTGGGGTGTAAATTTGTGGTGCAAATTGGAAAGTCAAAATTGGGGTGAAAAAACCGCCGTGTTAAGTTGGGGTGCAAATTTGGAGAGCAAGTTTGGGGTGAAAATTTTTGGGGGCCCAAAAGTGGGGGGTCCAATTTGGAGTGGAAATTTGAGGTGAAAAGTTGGGATGAAAGGGTTTGGGGGTGCAAGGTTGAGCTGCAAATTTGGAGTGCAAAGATAGGGAAAAATTTTGGGGAAAAAATTTTTGGTTTAAATTTGGGTTGCAAATTTGGGGTACAAATTTTGGGAAAATTCCAAACTGTGGGTTGCAAATTTGGAGGGGAAAATTTTGGGGGGTGCAAAAAAAAATTGAAATTTGGGAAAAAAAAGTTGGTTGCAAAGTTGGGGTGCAAAATTGGCTTTAAAAGTTGAGGTGCAAATTTGGAGTGCAAATTTGTGGGGGCAAAGTTGTGTTGAAATTTGGGGTGTTGAAATTTCCAGTGGGGAAAAAAACAGCAAAAGTTGGAATCCACGGGGCTGTGGTTTTCCAAATCCGTAGTTGGAAATTTCCTCGAAATAAACATCACTTTAGAGGAAATTGATCCCTGGAGTAAGGGGATCACGGAGGAGGCTCGTTGGGGATCTATTGCCCCCCCAGAGTGTGGAAACGAGAAGGAGAAATAGAAGGAACACGACTGGGTGGAAGGATCGCGGAGCCCCCCATCCCGAAACGGATAGCCTGGACAGGCCAGCTGTCCCACCACCGATTTGCAGAAGGATCTTTTTTTCCTTTGTCAGAATTAAATAGAAAACCATTGGTAAATTTCCCAAAACAGATTTTTCTGGGGAGAAATAAGGAATTCCTTCCGGGAAGGAGAGCTTTGGATCTTGGGGCTTTTTTTCCTGGGAGCGGTGGCAGTGGAAGAAAGAAAAAAAAAAAAAAAGAAGGTTTTTAAACATCTTTTTTCTTAGTTGAAGCTGTTCTCCACGCGTAATAACTAAAGTAATTATAAAAATTTGATACTGGTTCCTTCGATTTTGGTTGCTAATCAGTCATTGCAGCTTGTTTACATATTCATATATATATAAAAAAAATTGATTCTGATCCTGCTTGACCGAGTTGCTGACTAAACCCCAACGTATAGAGTGAAATCGCCTTTCTTTTTTAGAGTCTTCAGCGACGGACTTTTGCCTGTGCCTTTTTTCCCTTTATCTCAATATGCTAATGTGGAGAGAGAAGAGCCTGTAGGAATAAAGGTTTAAAGACTCCCTATTTTTAGAAATCTCTTGGCGTTCAGATTTAAAAGGGTTAGCTGAGCTGGTGGGGGTGAAGGGGAAAAAAGAAAAACAGTAGGTTTAAGAGGGAAAAACCCCCCCAAGTTTGAGAGGGGGGAGTGTGGCGACGGAGTGGAGTTGGTGGGGAGTGAAAGAGAAACAGTTGGGGAAAAAAAGGGAAAAGGATTCCAGGCAAGACAGTGAACAGAGACCTAAGAGAAGTGGATTGATTTGATGGTTCAGAGGAGTTTTTAAGATGGAGAAGCCAGAACAAACGGGTGACGGAGGGGGAGTGAACAAAGGGGGGAAGGAAAAAACGGAGAGCAAAGACAGCGGGGGAAGGAAGGAAGATAGAAAACAAGAAAAATACAAGAAGGGGGGGGGAAGACGGAACAACAGGAGACGAGGGAGTGAGAAAAGGGGGAAGAGAAGGAAGACAGACAGTGAAAGAGAATAAGAAGGGGGGGGAAGGGGGGTTTTGCAAAAACATTAAATTGGGGGTTTTTTGGGGGAAGTTAACATTTTGGAATTGTGTGGAATCCTGGGGGAATTTGAGGGGGGAAAGATTTTCCATTTTGGACATATGGCAGAAACTTAAATAGGACTGAAAGTAGAGGGGAAAATTTAGGTAGGTAGGGATTAAAGGGGCCCTTTTATTTGTTTGACTATATTTAAACTGTATTTTGAGTCAGTGTGAGAGCCTTTTTGTTTTAGGTGGGATTAAGGGCCCAAGTTTAAAATCAATTTAATTATATTTAAAAATGTCTTTTTTATAATAACTATACTATACTTTATCTTGTGGAATCTTTTTTAGTTCATTATATATAGTTTATTATATATCTACAATTCCTGTGTTGTTATCATTTATCTCAGTGGAGTAAACATATTTGACTGTATTATTGGAACTCAAGGAGGGCAATTCATTAAGACAGGAACGTTGGAATAGTGGATTAATTGGTTAAACAGGGGTTTTAACTTTGGGGTAATCCATGTATTGAAGTTGGTGAGGAGAAGAAATTGGAAGGAATATTGTTTTTTTTCATTAGGGAAGAGCTTAGGATAAATACTTGGGAATTGTAGATAATACAGAGGGACAAGATACAAGAAAATAGTAAGTTAAATAGTTAAATTAAATAAAGTTAAAAATAAAATAAAATAAAGTTAAAGTTAAGTTAAATAAAGGATAGTTTTTAAAAAAAGAAATATAAAAAAAGAATTCTGTTATAAATAAAAAATAAATAAAGAAGAAGAAGAAGGGAGAGTAATTAAGTAACAGAATTAAATAATAACAATAATAGTAAAAAGAATTGGGAAATAACAGTAAATACTAGAAAAATAATAAAAAATTAAAGTTAAACAGATAGAAATTAGTAGAACAAAAAATTTGTAGCTAAATTACCAGGGAAGAGTAAAAAAGAGAGAGTATATAGGTAAAATGATGGCAGGGGGGAAAAAGGAAGGCTGGGACAGGAGCCCAAACCCAAATTCAATCACTTCTGCAAAGGAAAACTTCGAGGGATCAAGACACCAGCCGTTGAGAAAAGATCAGTGGCTGCAAAATACCAAGGAACGAGTCAAAGCACCGGGAAAAGACATAATGGGAAAAATTACGGAAACTAACGATGACTTTTAAAAAAACGAAATGAAAGAAGTCAGAATGGAGAGGGAAACACATGAGGATGGAAATAAAGACAGATATCAAAAAAATTTGGAGAATTTAATATAAAACCCAAATAACATTTTTTGACAGAAATAAAACAAGTAAATGAGAAGGTTAAACAGGTGGAAGAAAGAACGGGGAAGTTGGAGATCCAAGCAACGAAGAACGAAGAAAGAAAAAGATCAATTAAAACGCTCAATGTTATTATGGAAAATGAGAAACAGGAATAAATCAAAAAAAATCAGAGGGCTTAAAAGGGGGTTTTCCCCGGGAAAAGATCTTTGCCAAAAAATTTGGGAAAAAACCTTAGCAAGATTCATTGATTGGGAGCCTGAGCAATTAGATTTGGAGATCGATAGAGCCTTCCGTGTTAATTCTGTGATAGCGAAATGAAAAAACATACCACGAGACATCGTGGTATTTTCTTAAGAGAGAGGGTGAAGGACCAAACCCACAAGGCAGCTACTTAAAATTTTTTTATTATAAAAAAAAACGGATGAAAAATATTTAAGGATGTACATCCTGTCTTATTAAAGAATAGGAGGGATTATGTCTTTTTGCCCCAACTTTTTAAAAGGGCCCTTTGGAATCAGATATACCTGGGAGAAGACAGAAGGCATATCTTTTATATGGAACCAAAAAACAATGGCTGAATACGATTGTGAAGGCACAGGAATTTTGGAAAAAACATAAAGAAGAGCTAATCAGATTAGACAAGCATTTCAGAACAGGAAAGAAAAGAAAAAAAGGAAGAGTTACAAAAAGAACAAAGATTGGAGAGAGAAAAAAAGAACAAATGAAATGAAAATTTGGGGAAAGGATAAGGAAAAGAAAAATCAGAAAGAAGACAGGAGGTAGAAGAGGAAGGGGGGAAGAAGAAGCGGGAAGGGAAAAGGGGAAGAAGGAGGGGGAGGAAGCAATCTAAAATTCAGGACCGGGATTTAGAAGATTTGGGAGAGGGGGGTTTTAAAGGAAGAGGTAAATTAAGGGAAAAGAAGGGCACCAATTTAAGAATTTGATTTAAAATAAAAGATAAAATTTTTATCATTGAATGTCCAGGGAATGAATGCCCCCATAAAAGAAAGTGCTTTTTTCATTACCTCGAAAAATTTAAAACCCAACGTGAAACCATCCAAGAAACACATATTAGAAGTAAAGAATTGAGCTATTTTAAAAAACCTAAATTGGGTTTAGGGGCTTTTAATCCACTACCAATAAGAAAAAAAAAGGAAAGTGACGGTTTACATAAGCAACAAATTTGAATCAGAATTAATTTATAGTGATGAATCAGGACATTACCTAATAGTAGAAGTTAAGTTGCCAGGTATAAAATTAGCAGTAGTAGCAGTGTATGGACCCCTCGAAAATAAGAATAAATTTTATTATAACTTATTAGAGAAGCTAATGGATTTAGACAATCACAAATTGATATTAATGGGGGTTTGGGAAAGGAGTACTTAATCCACATAAAGATAGAAACAGGAGAATATAAGGTAAAGAAAAGAGTAAATCGGGGGAAATTACCAAAATCTTTTTTCAATTTATTAGATTATATGTCCTTGAAAGAGGTAAGTAATGAAAAAAAAGGAAAGAAGAACTTTTTACATATTATTCTGATTGTCATAAGACGTGGTCGAGAAAGACAATTTTCCCCTTCCCCCCCGAGATGTCCAAAAATATAGTGGAAATGGAAACCCTTCTTAAACATTATCAAAACCCTTCCCCATTTTTTTTTAACGTTAAAATTTGGTGAAATTAGTAGAAATTGGAGATTAAATTATAATCAGATAGTGACAAAAGCAAAAGAAGAATTAAAAATATTTTGGGAACATAATTTAGGAAAAGAACAATCATAAAGTAGTTTGGATACGAGTAAAGCGGTGATGAGAGGGTTTTTTATAAATCAACAGGCATGGACAAATAAATGTAGGAAAGAAAAAGAACTATTTATTGTTAATAAACTCCAAGAGAATGAAAAACAATTAAAGATTAGACCAAATATAAAAATTCATAATGAAATCAAATTGTGGAGAAAACAATTATCTTCCTTGCTGATGGAACAAGTGGAACGGAAGTTGAAATATTTAAAACAGAAACAATTCGAATACGCAAACAAACCAGATAGATGGTTAGCTTATAAACTGAAGAAAGAAAGAGAAAAAAGGACTTTAGGGGAAAAAAAAAGGACAAATTACTTATTGGCAACATGAAAAGATTAAAAAAACTCTTGGGGAAAAAACTTTGGGAAAAATCTATTTAAAAATAGTAGTCATTCCCTAAATAAAAAAAAATATAAGTAAGTATCTACAACAAGTAGAGTTAGCCAGATTTTTCAAAAATACAAAGAGAAGAATTAAATAAAGAGATAACATTACAGGAAGTACAAGATGCAATTAAAAATTTGAAAGAAGGGAAAGCGCCAGGCCCAGATGGGCTTACAGTTACATATTATAAAACATCTCAATTTTTTAGCACCTATTTTAGTTTGAATAAATTTATTAAAAATCAGAAGATACCAAACTCATGGAAAGAGTCTAATATTGTACTGATCTTGAAAGAAAGGAAGGATAAATCAGATAAAAAAAATTACAGACCCAAAAAAGTTATTAAATACCAACTATAAAATTTTTACTTCCATATTAGCAAATAGATTTTAAAAAAAGTTCTACTGAATTGGATACACAAAGACCAAAATGGGTTTTACCAGGTAAAAAACTTAAAAAAAAAATATAAGGACAATCATAGATATTATAGAATACTATCAGCAACACAATCAGAAAGAATTGGCTTTAGTATTTTTAGACGTGGAAAAAGTTTTTTATAATGTACAATGGGAATTCATATTTGAAGTAATTAAAGAATTAGGGTTGGGGGGAAAAATATGAGGAGTGGATTCATACAATTTATTATGATCAAAGGGAAAGCTTAATAGTAAATGGAGATAAATCAAATATTTTCCGGATAAATAAAGGAACGAGGCAGGGTTGTCCATTATCCCCTTTTCTCTTTATTTGTGCCTAGAGATTCTAAATATTAAAATTAGAAATAATAGAGAAATAGGTGGCACAAAAATAAAAGGATATGAATTCAAATTACAGGCATTTGCTGATGACATGGCGATAATATTAAAACCCCCAAATTTTATAGTATTAAACCTTTAATGGAAACTCTGAAAGGGAAAAGGTAAGAACCAGGTTTTTGGATTAAAAAAATATCTCCCCAAACCGAGAAAGGGAATTATTGAGTATTTAGGATTTAAAATAACAAAAAAAGTGAGGTATTTGGGTATAATAATAACAAAAAACAATTCAGAATTATTTGAAAATAACTATAAAAAATTTGGGGGGAATCAAGAAGATTTAAGGAAATGGAAAAATTTACAACTATCATTATTAGGAAGAATCTCAGCAGTGAAAATGAATATTCTACCAAAAATGATATTCCTCTTTCAAAATCTTCCAATAATACTAATGATAAACCTTTTAAGAGCTAAAAAAAGGGTCAAGCAAGTTTATATGGAATGGGAGGAAAGCGAGAATTAAATGGAAATATTTAAAAGAGGTTAAAGAGAAAGGCGGATTGATTTCCCGACTTAAAATTATATCATGAAGCTTCGGCGTTATTGTGGGTTAAAGAATGGTATTATTAGATAATGATAAACTATTAAAATTAGAGGGATTTAATTTACAGTTTGGCTGACATTTGTTATGATATATATAAAATTAACAAAATATTTACTGAACACTATGTCAGAAAATCGATCTTTCGAATCTGATTAAAATTAAAAAAAAAAAATGGGATCTAAAATTTGGTTTTAAATTCGCCAACAGGCATTTTTAATTTCGGGGAAGGTGAAGATAAAAGAATTAAAAGACATATAAGGACATACTTATAAAAGAAGGGAAGATTATTAGACCTAAATCTAGGGGGAAAAATTAAAGGGGAAAAGGGTATTAACAAACTGGTTGCTACATAGACAATTATTAGAAAAGTATAAAGAAGATACAAAAGGCAAAGGAATATTTGGGAAGAAACAGAATTTGATAAAAAAAATAAATTTAGAAAATTAAAAAAACCATTAAGTAAGATCTATAAATTGTTATTAAACTTAGATCTAGAGGATGAGATAGTGAAGACAAGTATGATAAAAGGGCCCAAGGTTTTAGGGGGTTCCATAACCTTAAAGGGTTTGGAAAAATTAATCAGGAGTTTACCAGGTGTTATAATTAAACGGAAAAAAAATTTAAAATCTATTATAGATGGTATTTAACCCCAATTAGAATATCTAAAATTCCCTTTTAAAAAAGGAAACCCCCGTGTTGGAAATGTCAAGAGATAGGCTCTTTCTTTCACATGTGGTGGCGTTGTAAAAAAGCAAAGAAATTTTGGGTACAAATCCATAATCAGATAGAGAGATTGCTTAAGATCGAATTTGCAATGCTACCAGAAATTTATTTGTTAAATATTTATACAGGGTTAGAAGTAGTATTAAAAAAAGGGAAAACCCTTTAAATATTATGTTATTTAATATATGCTGCCAGGATTTTATACACAAAGTTTTTGGGAAAAATTTAAAAAGATACCAGCTTTGGAAGATTGGAAAAATAAAGTATATGACCTAGCAGAATTGGATAAATTAACTCTAAGGTTGCAAGACAAAACGGATACAAAATTTGTACAAGAATAGGAATTAAATAAAACCTTTGTGGGAGGAAGAATGGGGTGAACCTGCTTGGACAGGTTTAGTTAGATAGACTCACTTGTTAGGGTTAGAGGGCATGGAAGAATCAAGTTAAAAAAGGCGATAGGGAAGAAGGGGGAAAAAAGAAAAGGGAAAAAATATATATATACATATATACACACACACACGAATAATAATAAAAAGAATTAAAAATTAAAATTAATTAAAATTAATTAAAAAAAAGAGCAGGTAGATTAGGAGGAAACTTACAAAAAATTATAGGAACAATTGAAAAGGGAGGGTAAAAAAATACCACCAGTAAATGGATAAGTAAATAGTAAATAAGTAAATAGTAAATATTAGGGGGACAGGAAGAAGTTGTATATATTACCCAATGGGATGTTTAAGAAATCAGGGTATGTTTGTTTATGTAAGAAGTGCGAAATAAGAAGTAAGAAGTAATGAAGAACATATGGGGACAGTAAAGGGGTTTTTAAGGGGTTTTTATGGAAATTTGAAGATAAAAGTGATATAAGATAGAAATTAGACCTTCCCTCCGATGTATAAGGGGGGGGTATATCTTATGTATTGAATGTATGTTGTTATTTTTTTTTTTTTTTTTTTTTTTCTTTTTCTCTCTTGTTTGTTGTTGTTGTTTTTTTTGTTTTATTTTGTGGGGTTTTTAATTTGTGAAATTGGTGTGTATGCTATGGTGTATATGTTGTATATGTTGTATGTTGAATTTGTGCTAAATAAAGCATTTATTTTAAATATAAAAAAAAAATTAAAAAAAAAAAATTGGGGTGCAAAGTTTGGGGGGCAAAGTTGGAGTGCAAGGTAGGGTGAAATTTGGAGTGCAAATTTGGGGTGGAAAGTTAGGGGTAACATTGGGGTCAAATTTTTTTGGGGGGAAAAAATTGGGGGGGAAATGAAATTTTGGGTGCAAAAAAAGGGGTGCAAAGTTGGGGCATAAATTTTTTCAAACTTAAGGGGGAAAATTTTTGGTGGAAATTGGGGGGCAAACTTGGGTGTAAAGTTTGGGTGAAATGTGGGGTGCAAAGTTGGGGTGGAAAGCTGGGTGCAAAGTTGGGTTCAAATTTGAGTTTCCAAGTTAAGATGAAATTTTGGGTGCAAAGTTGGGGAATATTTGGGGTGCAAAAATAGGGTTAAAAGTTGGGGTGCAAATTTTTGGTGCAAGATTGGGGTTCAAATCTGTGGTGAAAAATTGGGGTTCCAAGTTTGGGGGCAAAGTGGGGGGCAAATTTGGAGTGAAAAGTTAGGGTGAAATTTTGGGGGCAAAATTTTAAAAAGGGGTGCAAAGTCAAAATTGGGTTGCAAAGTTAGAGTGCAAATTTGAGGTGCAAAGTTGGAGTGAAATTAGGGTGCAAAATTGGGGGGCAAAATTAGGGTGAAATTAGGGGGGCAAATTTGGTGTGCAAATTTGGTGTGGAAAGTTGGGGTAAAATTTGGGGTGCAAAATTGGGATTAAAAGTTGGGATGTAAATTTGGTGTGCAAATTTGGGGTGCAAAGTTGGTGTGGAAAGTTGGGGTAAAATTTGGGGTGCAAAGGTGGGGTGCAAGTTGGGGTGAAAATGGGTTGCAAAAGTTGGGGTGCAAAGTTGGGGTTAAAAATTGGGGTGCAAATTTGGGGCGCAAAGTCAGTTTGCAAATTTGGGGTGTAACTTGGGGTGCAAAGTTGTGATGAAAAGTTGGGTTGCAAAATTGGGATGCAAAGTTCGGTTTAAAAGTTTGGGTGCAAAGTTGTGGTGCAAAGTTCAGGTGAAATTTGGGGTGCAAAGTTGGGGTGCAAAGCTGGGGTGCAAATTAGGGGTACAAAGTCAGGGTGCAAATTTGGGGTGTAACTTGGGGTGCAAAGTTGTGCTGAAAAGTTGGGGTGCAAGGTTGGGGTGCAAAGTTTGGTTTAAAAGTTTAGGTACAAGTTTGGGGTGCAAATTTGGGGTGCAAATTTTCGGTCCAAAGTCAGGGTGCAAAGTTGGGGAGAAATTTGGGGTGCAAAGTTCGAGTGTAAAGTTGGGGTGCAAAGTTGGGGTTAAAAGTTAGGGTGCAAATTTGGGGTGCAAATTCAGGGTGCAAAGTTGGGGTGCAAAGTTCGGTTTAAAAGTTTGGGTGCAAATTTGGGATGCAAATTTGGGTCCAAATTTTGGATCCAAAGTCGAGGTGCAAAGTTGGGGTGAAATTTGGGGTGCAATGTTGTGGTTGAAAGTTGGGGTGTAAAGTTGGGCTGCAAAGTTGGGGTCCAAATTTGAGGTGCAAAGTTAGCGTGAAATTCCATATGCGAGGCTAGGGTGCAAAGTTGGGGTGCAAAGCTGGCGTGCAAAGTTGGGGTGAAACTTGGGGTGCAAAGTTAGGGTGAAATTTCAGGTGTAAAGTTGGGATGTAAAGTTGGGGTGCAAAGTTAGGGTGAAATTTGGGGTACAGAGTTGGGGTGCATATTTGGGGTGCAAAGTTAGTTTAAAATTTCAGACGCAAAGTTGGGGTGCAAAGTTGTGGTGAAAATTGGGCTGCAAAGTTGGGGTGCAAAGGTGGGATTAAAAGTTTGGGTGCAAATTTTGGGGTGCAAATTTGGGGTGCAAATTTTGGGTGCAATGTCAGGCTCATGTGATGCATTTTTGGGCCCCATCGCACTCACGAGTCATTCTGATTTTCAGGCACCGTCGTGCCAACGCACAGGTGATGTGATATTCAGGCCCCGTCGCATCCAGTCGCAGGTCATGTGTTTTTCGGGCCCCGTTGCACCCACCTGTGGGTAATGCGAATTTCAGGCCCTGTCACGCCTTCCCGTTGGTCAAGGGATTTTCGGGCCCTGTCGCACCCACCAGCGGACCACGCAATTTTCGGTCCCGTCGCACACCAGCGAGGCATGTGTTTTTCTGGCCACGTCGCGCCCACATGCGAATCATGCAATTTTCGGACCCCATTGTGCCCACTCACGGGTCATGCGATTTTCGGGCCCCATCACGCCCACCAGTGGGTGTTGCGTTTTTCGGGCCTCATTGCACGCATCTACAGGTCATGACGTTTTTGGGCCCTGACGCGCATGCCCGTGGGTCATGCGCTTTTCAGGGCCCATCGCACGCAACCACAGGTCATGTGATTTTCGGGCACCATCATGCCCACCTATGAGTCATTCCAATTTTTGGGCCCCATCGCAGCCACCTGGGGGTAATACTATTTATTGGCCCCATCGCTCCCAACCACGGTTCATGCGATTTTTGGACCCTGTCGCGCCCACCAGCGGTTCATGTGATTTTCGGGCCCCATCATGCCCACCTGTGATTCATTCCAATTTTCGGGCCCCTTTGGGCCAACCGAAGGGTCAAGCGATTTTCGGGCCCTGTCGCACCCACCCGTGAGTCATTCAGCTTTTCGGGCCCATTGCGCCCACCCGCAGGTCATGCTATTTCTGGGCCCCGTCGCTCACATGCACGGGTGATGCGATTTTCCAGCCCCTCCATGGGTCATGTGATTTTCCGGCCCCTTTGCGGCCATCCATGATTTATGCAGTTTTTGGGCCCCGTTGTGCCCACCCGTGAGAAATTTTGATTTTAGGGTCCTGTTGCGGCCACCCGAGGGTCATGCGATTTATGGGTCCCATCACGCCCTCCCAGAATTCATGTGGTTTTCAGGCCCCACCACACCCACCTGCTGGTCATGCCGAAAAATCCCATGACCTGTAGGTGGGCGTGATCGGGGCCAAAAAACACATGACCCACAGATGAGCGCAGTAGGGCCCGAAAACCGCATGAACCGTTGGGGGGTGCAATGCGGCCCGAAATTCGAAATGACCCAGAGGTGGGTGCGACAGAGTCCGAAAATTACATGACCTGCAGGTGGGCGTGACTGCACCCAGAAATCGCATGACCCGTGGTTGGGTGCGACGTGGCCTGAAAATCGCTTGACCTGCGGGTGGGCACAACGGCCCCCGAAAAGTGCATGACCTGCGGGTGCCGGTGATGGGGTCCAAAAATGGCATGACTCACTTCTGGTCATGACGGGGCCAGAAAATCGCATGACCAGAGGATGGACGCGACGGGGCCTGAAAATAGCATGAATCGCGGTTGTGAGCGACGCAATTTTCAGGCCCGTCGCATCCACCTGTGAGTGATGCAATTTTCAGTCCCCGTCGCGCCCACGCACTGGGCATTCGATTTTCGGGCCCCATCATGCGCACCCATGGGTCATGCGTTTTTCGGGCCCCATCACACTGAAACACAGGTCATGCCATTTTTGGACCTCATCGCAACAACTCGCAGGTAATGCGATTTTCAGGCCCCGTCGTGCCCACTTGCGGGTCATGCGATTTTCGGGCCCCGTGGTGCCCACCCATGGTTCATTTTGATTTTCAGACCACAACGTGTCTACCCACTGTGCATTCGATTTCGGGCCCCATCACGCAAACCCATGCATCATGCATTTTTCAGGCCTTGTTGAACCAAAATGTGGGTCATGCAAATTTCGGGCCCCGTTGCACCCGCTCGCGGGTCATCCAATTTTTGGGCGCCGTCACACCCACCCGCGGGTCAAGCAATTTTCGTGCCCCATTGCGCCCACCCACAAATCAAGTGATTTTTGTGCCCTGTTACGCCCACCCATTGGTGATGCAAATTTCAGGCCCCGTTGCACCCACTCGTGAGTCACTCCAATACTCGTGCCCTGTCATGCCCACCCACGGGTCATTCAATTTTTGGGCCGTATTGCAGCCATCCGTGGGGCATTCAATTTTCAGGCCCCGTTGCACCCACCGTAGAGTTATGAGATTTTCGGGCCCCATCACACTGAACTGTGGGTCATGCGATTTTCAAGGGTAATAGCAACCACCCGCAGGTTATGCAGTTTTTGAGCCCAGTTGCATCAACCGGCGGATCATGTGATTTTCGGCCCCTGTCGCAACCACCCACGGTTCATGCCGTTTTGGGGCCCCGTCGCGCCCACCCGCGGGTCATGTGATTTTCAGGCCCCTTCGCATCCACATGCTGGTAATGCAATTTTTCAGTGTCGTCGCACCCACCAACGGGCAATGCACCTTTTTCGGCCCCCATCATGCCCACCCGTGCATCATGCACTTTTCGGGGCCCTTCGCACCCAACGTGGGTAATGCAATTTTCAGACCCCGTCGCAGCGACCCACGGGTCATGCCGTTTTTGGGCCACGTCATGCCCACCTGTGCATCATGCGCTTTTCAGGTGCCGTCGCGCCCATCCACAGTTCGTTTCGATTATCGGGTCCCTTCGCGTCCACCCATGAGTCATGAGATTTTGGGGCCCTGTCGCGTGCACCCATGGGTCATGCGATTTTTGGGCCCCATTCAGATCCCCACGGGTCGTGTGATTCTTGTCCCGTCATGCCCACCCATGCAATTTTCGGACCCCGTCATGCACACCCGTGGGTCAACCGATTTTTCAGACCAGTCACTCCCACCCGCGGGTCATGCAATTTTTGGCCCCGTCGCGTCCACTCGCAGGTGAAGCGATTTTTGAGCCCCGTCGCGCGTACCCACGTGTCACGCTGTTATCGGGACTGTCGCATCCACCCTTGGGTCTTGCAATTTTCAGGTCTGTCACGCACACCCACGGGTCATGTGATTTTCGGGCCCGTCTCGCGAAGCTGCGGGTCATGCAATTTTCTGGCCCTGTAGCACCCAATTGCGGGGTCATGCAATTTTTGGGACCTGTTATCCCCTCCTGCAGATCATGCAATTTTCTAGCTCCATCACGCCCACCCTCGTGTCATGCAATTTTTGGGCCCCGTCGCACCGATACGCGTGTCATGCGATTTTTGGGGCTCATCGCATCCAAACGTGATTCATGCACTTTTCGGGCTCTGTTGTGCCCACCTGCGGGTCATGCGATTATCAGGCCCTGTGGCGCCCACCCGCGAGTCATACCAATTTTGGGCCCATTCATGCCCACCTGCGAGTAATTCCGATTTTCAGACTCTGTTGTGCCCACCCACAGATCATGCGATTTTCCCACCTGCAGGTCATGCTATATTAGGGCCCCTTCGCGATGCAGTTTTCTGGCTCTGTCATGCCTACCCTAGAGAAAGCGATTTTTGGGCCCCTTCTCACCCACCCATGGATGATGTGATTTTTGGGCCCCATTGTGCTCACGGGTGGGCGTGATGGGGCCCTTAAAGCATATGACACATCATTAGGTGCGAGGGGGCCTGAAAATCGCATGACCTGCGGGTGGGGCACAAAAATCATATGAAAAGTGGGTGGGCGCGACAGGGCCTGAAAATCGCATAACAGGAGAGTGGGCACGACGGGGCCTGAAAATCAGGATGACTTGCAGGTGGGCAGGATGGGTCCCGAAAATCGCATGACCTATGGGTGGGTGCGACAGGTCCCGAAAATTGCATGACCTGCGGGAGTGTGTGACGGGTCCCGAAAATCACATTATCCAAGGTTGGGTGCGACTGGCACTGAAAATCGCATGAGCGATGAGGCCCGAAAATCCGTATGACTCTCAGGTGGGCACGATGGGGCCTGAAAATCACAAGATGCACGACTGGGCTCGATGGGGCCCGAAAATAGCATGACCCACAGGTGGGCGCTATGGGACAGGAAAATCGCATGTCCCATGGATGGGAGCGATAGGGCCCGAATATCGCGTCACCCATTGGTGGGTGCGACAGGGTCCGAAAATCACATAACCCGTGGGTGGATGCGAGGGGGCCCAAAGATCGCACGACCCGTGAGTGGGAGCAATGAGACCTGACAATCAGAATAACATGTGGGTAGGAGCGAAGGGGCCCGAAAATCGCATGACCCGTGGGTGGACATGACCGGGCCAGAAAATCGCATCTCCTGAGGTTGGACGTGACAGCCCCGAAAATCACATGACCCGTGGTTGGGCACAACGGGGCTCGAAAATCGCATCAACCGCGGGTGAGCGTGATGGGGCCCAAAAATTGCATGACCAGTGTGTCGGTGCGACGGGGCCTAAAATTCACAGCATCCACATGCATGTGCAATGGGGCGGGAAAAATGCATGACCCACGGGTGTGCACAACGGAACTAAAAAATCACATGACCCGCGGGTGGACGCGACGGGGCCCTTAAATCGCATGATCAGTATGTGGGCACAAAGGGACCCGAAAATTGCATCAAACACTGGTTGGAATGATGGGGCACCAAAATCGCAACACTTGCAGGTGGACGCAACTTGCTCCGAAAATCGCATGACCTGCAGGTTGACGCAACGGGGCCCAAATATCACATCACCTATGTGTGGGAACAACAGGGCCTGAAAAGCAGAATGACTTACGGTTGGGTGCTCCAGGGCCGGAGACTCACATTACCCACAGGTGGGAGCAATGGACCCCAAAAATTGCATGACACGTGGCTGGGGGCGATGGGGCCCGAAAATCCCATCACCCACGGGTGGGAACGACAGGGACTGGAAATCGGAATTACTCATGAGTGGACATGACGGGGACTGAAAATCGCATCACCTGCGGTTGGGCGCAGTGGGGACTGAAAATAGCACCACCTGTGGGTGGGCGTGACTAGGCCCGAAAAGCACATCACCTACTAGTGGGTGCGAGGTACCCAAAGAATGCATGACCTGTGGGTGGGCGTGATGGGGCCCGACAATTGCATGACCCAAGAGTGAGTGCTATGGGGCCGAAAAACTCATCACCCTCAGGTGGGCACAAGGGGATCCAAAAAGCTCATGACCTGCAGGTGGGTGCAACGGAAATGAAAAATCGCATGACCTACAGTGGGCATGACGGGGCCCGAAAATCACATCACCCACGTGTGGGCGCTAAGGGGACCGAAAATCGCATAACCCGCAGCTGAGCGCGATGGGACCTGAAAATTGCATGACCTGGGAGGAAGCAACCGGCCCCAAAAATGGGATTTTCTGGCACCATTGTGCACACCTGTGGATTTTTGGACCTGAGGATGGGCGCGATGGGGCCCGAAAATCGGAATGACTCGCGGGTGGGTGCAACGGGGCCCAAAAATGGCATTACCCATGGGTGGGCATGACAGGGCCTGAAAAATGCATGACCTGTGGGTTGGCGCAATGGGGCCCAAATATCGCATCACTCACACGTTGGTGCAACTAGGCCTGAAAATCAGAATGAGTCGCAGTTGGGTGTGATTGGGCCTGAAAATCACATGAACCGTGTGACAGCTCATGGTGGGTGAGACAGGGATCGAAAATCGCATGAATAGTGAGTTGGCGTGACGTGGCCTTAAAAACGCATGATCTGTGGATCAGCGCGATGGCGCCCAAAAATCGAAATGACTTGCAGTTGGGAATGACAGGGCCTGAAAATCTCGTGACCCACGCGTGGGAGCAATGTGGGACCAAAATTGCAGGACCCGCAGGTGGGCGCCACTGTGCCTGAAAATCGCATCGCCCACGGATGTGCATGATGGGGCCCGAAAATCGAATAAACTGCGGGTGGGCGCGACTGTGCCTGAAAACTGCATGACCCGGGGGGAAGCAACCGGCCCCAAAAATGGGATTTTCTGGCACCGTTGTGCCCACCTGTGGATTTTCGGACCTGAGGATGGGCGCGACGGGGCCTGTAAATCGGAATGACTCGTGGGTGGGCGCGACAGGGCTCGAAAATCGAATGACTCACGGGTGAGCGTGAAGGGGCTCGAACAGTGCATGACCAGCAGGTTGGTGCAATGGGCCCCGAAAAATGAATCACCCACATGTGGGTGCGACAGAGCCCAAATATTGGATCACCCACGCATGTGCACGACGGGGCCCGAAAAATGGAATGACTCACGGGTAGGCACGACGGGCCCCAAAAATCACATGACCTGTTGGTGGATGTAACTTTGCTGAAAAATCGCATGACCCGCGGGTGGGCACGATGGAGCCCCAAAAGTGCATCACAAAAGGGTGGGTGCGACAGGGCATGGAAATCCTATGACTCGCAGGTGGGTGCGACAGGGCTCAAAAATCGTATGACCTGCAGGTGAGAGCGACGGGACCCCAAAAGCACATCACCCGTGGATGGGAGTGACGGGCCACAAAAATCGCATGACTCATGGTGCGCACCATGGGGCACAAAAATCACATGACCTGCGGGTGGGTGGGATTGGACTCGAAAATCGAATAATCACCAGGTGGGTGCGACAGGGCCCGAAAATCGCATGAACCGTGATTGCGTAGTATGGGGTCTGAAAATCGCATGACGGTTCCCAATAATCCCAATAATCGCATGACCTGAGGGGGCATGCGACAAGGCCTGGAATTCACACAACCAGCATGTGGATTCAACAGAGCCAGAAAATCTCATGACCTGCATATGCGAGCGAAGGGCCCAAAAATCGCATGACCCACAGCGTCAAAGTAAAGTTGGAGTAAAGTTGGGGTAAAGTTGGAGCAAAGTTGTAGTACACTTGCAGTAAAGTTGGAGTAAAGTTGTAATAAATTTATAGTAAAGATGTAGAAAAGTTGTTGTAAAGTTGGAGTAAATTTGGAGTAAAATTGGAATAAAGTTATAGCAAAGTTGGAGTAAAGTTAGAGAAAAGTTGGATTAAAGTAGTGGTGAAGTTATCATAAAGTTGCACTAAAGCTGGAGTAAAGTTGGAGTAAATTTAGAGTAAAATTGTGGTAAATTTTAGTAAAGTTATAGGAAAGTTGTAGTAAAGTTAAGCCTAGAGTAAATTTCTAGTGAAGCTGGAGTAAAGTTGGACAACACTTAGAGTAAATTTGGAGTAAAGTTGTAGTAAAGTTATTTGAAAGTTGTAGTAAATTTGGAGGAAAGTTAAGTTGGAGTAAACTTGTAGTAGAGTTGTATTAAAGTTTTAATAAAGTTGGAGTAAAGTTGGAGTAAAGCTGTGGTAAAGTTGAAGTTGGAGTAATGTTAGAGTAAAACTGGAGTAAAGTTGGAGTACACTTAGAGTAAATTTGGAGTAAAGTAGTAACTTTCTAATAAATTTTGCTTAAAGTTGTAGTAAAGTTATGGTAAAGTTGGAGTAAAGTTGAAGTGAAGTTGCAATAAATTTGGAGTAAAGTTGTAAAATTGGAGTAAAATGGTAGTAAAGTGGTAGTAAAGTTGGAATAAAGTTGCAGTAAAGTTGCAGTAAAGTTGGAGTAAAGTTGGAGTAAAGTTAAAGTTGTAATGAAGTTGGCATAGTTAGAGTAAAGCTGTTGTAACCTTATTGTAAAGTTGGAGTAAAGTTAGAGTAAAGTTGCAGTTAATTTGTAGTAAAGTTACAGTAAAGTTGTAGTTAAAGTTGAAGTACATTTGGAGTAGTCGGAAATTTGGAGTAAAGTTGGAATAAAGTTAGAGGGAAGTTGTGCTAAAGTTTTAGTAAAATTATCGTAAAGTTGTAGTAAAGTTGAAGTATAGTTGGTGTAATGTTCCAGTAAAGCTGGAGTAAAGTTGGAATAAAGTTGGAGTAAATTTGGCTAAGTTGGAGTAAAATTGGAATAAGGAATGAATAAATTTGGAGTGAAGTTGGAGTAAAGTTGGAGTAAAATTGTAAATTTGGCGTAGATTTAAGTTTTAGTAAAGTTATAATAGATTTGTAGTAAAGTTGGACTAAAGTTGCAGTAAAGTTGGAGTAAACTTAGAGTAATGTGATAAAGTTTTAGTAAAGTTAGGGTTTAAAGTTGTAGTGAAGTTGAAGTAAAGTTGGTGTAAAGTTGGAGTAAAGTAGGAGTAAAGTTGGAGTAAATTTTGTGTAGTTATAATAAAGTTGTAGTAAAGTTATAATAAAGTTGAAGTAAAGTTGGAGTAAAGCTAGACTAAAGTTGTGGTAAAGTTTTAGTAAAGTTATAGTAAAGTTGGAGTAAAGTTGGATTAAAGCTCTCTTAAAATTGTCATAAAATTGTCGTAAAATTATAGTAAACTTGTTCTAACATTCAAGTATATTTGTAGTAAAGTTCGAGTAAAGTTGTAGTAAATTTATAGTAAAATTGTAGTAAAGTTATGGTAATGTTGGAGTAAAGTTGGAGTACATTTGGAGTAAAATTGCAGTAAAGTTATAGTAAAGTTATAGTAAAGTTGTAATAAAGTTGGAAGAAAAGTTGTAGTAAAGTTGTAGTAAAGTTATAATAAAGTTTGAGTAATTTTAGAGTAATGTTAGTGTAAAGTTTAAATAAAGTTGTACTAAAGTTATAGTAAACCTTGTGGTAAAGTTGAAGTAAATTTGTACTAAAGTTAGAGTAAAGATGGTGTAAAATTGAAGTAAAGTTAGAGTAAAGCTGGAGCAAAGTTGGAGCAAAGTTAGAGTAAAGCTGGATTAAATCTGGAGTAAAGTTGTAATAAAGTTAAAGTTGGAGTAAAGTTATCGTAAAGTTCTGGTAAAGTTATAGTGAGTTTCGGGTAAAGTTGTAGTAAAGTTAGAGTAATGCTGGAGTAACTCTGGAGTAAAGTTTTACTAATATTGTAGTAAACGTAATAAAGTTGGAGTAATGTTAGAGTAAATCTGGAATAAAGTTGTAGTAAATTTGGTGTAAGGTTGTAGTGAAGTTGCAGTAAAGTTGGCGTAGTTAAAGTTGTAGTACACTTAGAGTACATCTGGAGTAAATCTGTAGAAACGTTGTAGTAAAGTTATAGTAAACTTGTAGAAATGTTGGATTAAATTTGTAGGAAATGTAGAATAAAGATGGAGAAAAGTTGGAGTAAAGGTAAAGTAAAGCTGTAGTAAATCTGAAGTAAAGTTCAAGTAAAGGTGCAGTAAAGTTAGTGTAATGTTGCAGAAAATCTAGACTAAACCTGCAGTAAACTTATAGTAAACTTGTTGAAAATTTGGAGTAAATTTTTAGTAAAGTTATAGTAAACTTGTAGTAAACTCGTAGTAAAAATGGAGTAACGTTGCAGTCAAAGTAAAGTCAGAGTAAAGCTAGAGTAATGTAGGAGTAAAGTTAGAGTAAACCTGGAGTAAACCTGGAGTAAACTTGTAATAAAGTTAAAGTTAAGTTGGTATAAACTTATCGTAAATTTCAGGTAAAGTTATAGTAAAGTTCAGGTAAAATTGTAGTAAAGTTGGAGTAAATTTGTAGTAAAGTTAGGATAAAGATGGAGTAAAGTTGTAGTAAAGTTAGAGTAAATCATAGAATCATAGAATCATAGAAACATAGAAATGTAGAGTTGGAAGAGACCACAAGGGCCATCCAGTCCAACCGCCTGCCATGCAGGAAAACCCTCAAGAGTAAAGTTAGAGTAATGCTGGAAGTAGAGTTGGAGTAAAGTTGGAATAAAGTTGAAGTAAAGTTGTAGTAAATTTATAGAAAAGTTGTAGTAAGTTTGTGGTAAAGGAGTAAAGTTGGAGTAAAGATGTAATAAACTTGTAGTAAAGTTGGAGTAAATTTGTTATAAAGTTGGATTAAAGATGGAGTAAAGTTGGAGTAAAGCTGGAGTAAAGTTGTAGTAAAGTTTGAAAAAAGTTGTAGCTAAGTTCGAGTAAAGTTGGAATAAAGCTGGAGGAAAATTGGAGTAAAGTTAGAGTAAATCTGGAGTAAATGTGGTGTTACCTTGAAAACTGGGGTCCCGGATCGAACCCAAACACCAAACCAAAATAAGCAAAGGTGGGGAAATTAGCTGGAGCACTCTCTTGGCTAATGAGAGGCAGGGAAATGCAGCAGGATTTTTTCTCCTATGTATACCAGTTCAAGTCAGTGAGAAGCCAAGCAGTTTCAAAATACTAACAGTTTTTATTTAGCAAAAGAAAATAATAAACTCAAGCACACCTAGCTAGAAAAGAAAGAAAGGGAGTTTTGGAGAAATAAGCAATACGTCACCTGTCCAAAGCCCTGGAGACACCAATTGGAGATAAGGAAGGAAACCTGGCATGTAGACCGAGGGGAATCTGTTGAACCCAGCAGCAGCGAGGTGAAGATGAAGATCTAAAAGGAACTTCAAGTGATTTCAGCAAAGTGATTTCAGCTAGGTACGACAAGAGTTCCAAAGAGCTCTCAGAATGGGGCATCTTTTATAGGGACAGAAGGACCGCAGGCTAGTCTGGCCTTTATAGGAGAACAATGAGTTTTAGACTTTAGACGAAGCCTCTGAAAAGTCAGAATATACATGATTGAGTTATGAACCGAATTGACAATAGTATAGCTGGTGTGTAGATGTGGCTAGCTCAGCCGTTAAGTGCCTGGTTTGCCAGGGTGTGTCACAGGCAAAGAGCACTTTTGTTTTGCAATCAAGGTGTTTGTGTTGGGTGGCTACCCCCTGAAGCGGAACTGGCTATATCTGGTACTTTTGATGAAAATACAAGTCACTCATGCCTAGCGTCGTGCTTGTCCAGCAGGGCTTTACAAGCACACAGCTGATGGCGGGAAAAAAGGGCTTAATTATGATATCAAAATGATATCTTAATTCACCAAAGACCAGACCAGATTGCCGTAGTACAATCCCCCCCCCCCAAAATGGGCAATTTGGTACAAATTGTTCATTTTCCAATCAAAATTTCAAAAGGAATTTAGAGCCAAATAGAGGCCTATGGATCTTGGAGGCGTATTACACCAAGGGATTTTGCAACATTCCTATCTAAATAAAACATTCCCTAACTAACAAATTCAATGCAAAGTGGGCATCAAGAAATCCTAACTCTAATAGTAGCAGATGCAAGCAATACATTCTGCACAATGGATGTAAAATGGCAACAATTAAATAAATGGAGAATGAAGACAGCCTGAATGCAAGCAGAGTTCATCTGAATGAAAGTTAGGTGAAAGCGGGAAAAATTATGGGCAGTCCAATGATGATGTGGGCAGAAAGAAATCCAATGGTGATGATAATATGGCAACACAAGTCCAAAGTCCTGGGGAGGTGAGACATGGGCAAAGTCTCTGCACCCCACCCCTGGAAATGGGGAAAGTTTGGGGTCTGGAAAATGCAGGCACTTAACTATTTCCAGTCCATAGTCGAACTAGCCCAGGCATGCTAGCTCTTTCCAGGAACGAGTTTGTAAAGCGGCAACAGGAACAGTCTTCAGGAATGGGTTTGGAAAACGTCAACAGGAACAGTTCTTTACAAAGCAGCAGTGGGAACACTCCAGAACAGGAAAGCGGGCAGCTATACTCGGGATGGTTCGTTGGAGGGGCAGCTGGCTGGACACCCCAACTGCAGGAGCAGGAACAGAAACATGTCGACACGGGCCGGGTGCCTCAACTGGAGCCTTGGTGTAGTTGGATTCACACACACACCACGGTGCTTCTGGGCGGTGGCCATATCTGGGATGGGCTCGGCTGGACCTATTGCTTTTGATAGTAGGGAAGACTGACATAGGTTATAGCAAATGCAAATATTCGATGCAAATTGATGGCATGAAGCCCCGTGGGAGTGGAATTTGGTTGCGAACTTTATAGATGGGGAACCTCGGTGTGTTTTACAGATGCCAGGCAAAAGGTATTAGCGTGGAGGAGAAATGGGTGACTGTCCCAGACCTTGGTCACTTTAAGGAGGAAGATGGTCTGATCGCACCTCGGTAGAGGGAGCCTTCATGCAGAGGTCCCTTCTGAGGCAGCTCAGGCCTGCAGATTATTTCACCAATGGAGCTTGCATAGAACAATCACACATAAGTTGCTCCTACTGAAGCCATTGCGATGGCAATGGTACTCACTCGCTCCGTTATTCTGGATGGAGCTCTGGTCTTAGCTGAACTAGGTTATACTCTGGTCTTCACCAGGTGGCGAGGGTCCCCAATAGCAGTTGAAAAATAGAACTATAAAAGCAAGCACAGACTACGCTTGCTCGTTGCCAGCTCGTTGCCAGCTCATTGACGCTTCTGGAGATTGTCCAGGATGGATGGTTCTACATATACAAATGTTCTATTAACATATGCCAATGAGTAACAATGCACTGGGGCCAAACATCTTGCCAATTGTGTGGGTCTCCAGCCCTTATGGGGCATTGGAGAGTGGACATTTTATCTTTGGAGTATATGGCCAAATTGACTTGCAACTAAGGAGTGGCTAAGACTGTTCTCACCCTAACAGTCCAAGCACACGGAAAGAAAGGGGAGAGGGGTCTCAGTACTCCAGAGTCAGACTTGGCTCTACTGGGAGGGTTGTTAAACCCTCACAGCTACGCCCATACTTCCCAGGATGGCATTGCAGAAGTCCACCCCTCAAGTCAGGGGTGGCAGGCATACTCTACTCAGGGTATTAGGGCTGATTATGAAGGACCCATCTACCTCAGACCAGGGAGACTCTCCCACCCAAAATGGTGAAAAAGAAAGAGCTAGCAAAATAAAATTAAAAAAAAACCAAACAATACTAAAGCAACCAGGCGAGAACTATTTACAGAGACCAGGAGCTCGGAGGGGTCACCACTCTATCTCCACTCCGCAAACTGGGGCTGTTCAATCATTGTCGAACAACTCGTAGATGGAGATAAACGTCTCCGACAGATTAACAATGGGCAACTCCCTGTAGTTTATGGATATCTGAGGGGCAACTATACTAATGGGAACTTTCCCCGCACCCTCTTCTGGTAAGTCCGTTTCCGGAATTCCTCTAGGCTCGACTGGCTGGCCCTTCCACTCCTTCAACTAAGAGACGTGGAAGAACTTGAGCCAGTCTCCCCTTTTCCTAGGGATCCTCACCTGGTAAACTGCTGGTGAGATCTGTTTCACAATGGGGACAGAACCAACCCACCTGGCAGCGAGGGAGTGTTTGTCCCTATAGAAATTCCTATAGAGAACCAGGTGGCCTTCCTCCTACTGACAGGGACAGTGGACCCACCCCAACCTTTTATCCATTTTTAGCAAGTTTTTGCCCAGCTGGGCAGTGACTTGCCTGTGTACATGGCCAAGATGACTCACAGGACTCTTCACCCACTCGTTGTTGAGAACCACCGGTTCCAATTCTGAGGGGAGGCTTGTGTTAATTCAGAATGCCTCGGGCAGCTTCATCTCTGCCCTGTTATTACCATATGCGTCGTGAAGCCGTGGGACGCTACCGTACCTCGGAAGGCCATTAAGATGATGGGCAGTTTGGTGTCCCAATCCTTAGCAGAGGAACGCACCATTTTCCAAAGGGGTTCCTTGAGAGAGTGGTTCATCCTCTCAATGTGACCCAAACTCTGTGGATGATGGGCAATGTGGAAGCACTGGCGAATGCCCAGGGCCTTGCACAGTTCTCGGGTGACCTCACCAGTGAAATGGGGCCTGGTATCTGAGCCAAGGTCCCGTGACACTCCCCATCGTGCCCACACACTGTTAAAGAGCAAGCGTGCTGCCGTGCTTGCAGTGTTGCCGCGGCAGGGAAAGACCTCGATCCATTTGCTAAAGGGATCGATAACTGTAAGGCAGTACTTACTCCCTCGTGGCATAGTGGGAAGAGGACCTATGAAATCTATCCGGATGAGCAACCACGGACCCTCGATGCGCTGGTGCTGGATGGGGGCCTTGAGACTGGAGGGATCAGCATTGACCATGGCACAGGCCAAGCTGTTATCCACCCACTGATAGACGTCCTGCTTAACCTATGGCCACCACCCAGTATCCCGGACCGGATCCAGGGTCACCTCACACCCTCGGTGTCCCTGCTCATGCACAAACTGAATAATGTCACTGCGGAGATCTCTGGGCACGATCCAGTGGCGCTGGCCACTGACGTTGACCACCCAGTGTACTCTGTCCTGCTGGGAGATCTTGAACCGACCAGACTCATCCGAGCCTTTCCTGGCCAAATCCAAAATCTCCGAATCCCCTTTTTGTAACACCCCTAGATCAAACATGGAAGGAATGAGCTGTTCCTTGGGGTTTACATTAGTAGCGGCAATGGGAGTCCCATCGTTCAGCAAAGTGGCGTCTTTCGCTATGGCGTCAGCCCAGGTGTTCCAGATACAGGTAGCCGTATCCTTTTTCTGATGTCCTCTGACATGAGCTATCCATGTAGGGGTGACCCTTTCCTCAACTTTGGCTGCAATATGGACCCATTTCTCAAGATAGGCAATGGGTTTCCCATCAGATGTCTTGAGATCATTTTGGAGCCAGATTGGTAACCAGACGGTTGCAGCCTTTGTCGTCCAGTCTGATTCAGTGGATACTGCCAGGGGGCAGTCAAGCGGTTTGTGCTCCAAAATAGCTTTTATAGCTTCTACCTCTGCTGCTTGGCTAGAGTGTGGTCGGGCTTTCCCCTGTAGAGTGAAGGAATCTGTGATGCGGATCTCTCCATAGCCTGTCCGTGGGCTACCGTCCACGTGCATGGATGACCCATCACAGAACCAACCGACAGCCTTGTAACTGAGCTTCCTCATGGGAGGCTCCCCATTCCACTGGCCAACTATTGGAATTCAAAGGTGGTAACGGACACCCATGCGTGGCTCCGGTCACAATAAGACCATATGGCTGGTCCTCTGGCTGTTTCTGAAAATCCACCCCACGCGACAACAGGGACACAGTCCATTTGTCAATGCAGGTGTTGGACACCTGGCCATTCTGGATCTGACCTGACAAAATGTATTTAAGAGGCATGGGGGAGGGTCTGGACAATAACGCAGGTGCCTCCGATCACAAATTCCCAGCGTGTTATTGCCCAGATCAATGCCAAACAAGTTTTTTCGCACGGACTAATTTTGGCCTCTTGTGGATCCAAATTTTTGGAGGCATAAGCTATTACACGCTGAGTTTCATTTTGATGTTGTGACAAGACCGCCCCTATGCTCCTTTCAGAGGTGGCCAACTGTATATAAAACAGCTTAGCCATGTTGGGGTGCGCTAAAGCGGGTGTTCTCATCAAGCCTTTTGCAAATGCCTGCTGCTGAGCAGGTCCCCAGTTCCATTTGGCATTCTTCTTTAATAGGGCATATAGAGGCTTTGCTTTAGCGGCAAAGGACTCTATAAAATCCCTAGAAAAGTTGAACATTCCTAGTAGAGAATGAAGGGAGTGCACGTCTTTGGGGGCCGGGAATTTCGAGATCATCTCCACACGCTGCGCATCTGGAGTGCATCCATTAGTGCCAAGAGAAAGGCTCAGTGGAAACTAGCTGAGCCTTCTCCCTGCTCGCCTTAAAACAAGTGTCCCTAATAATGCCCAACACCTCCTGTGTGATCTCTCTCGTCTTTTCCTCAGAGGGTGAATGGACCAAAATGTCGTCCATGTAGGACAAGACGTGGGACCATGAAGCTGGCTTCAGCTGGTTCCACATCTTGACTACATGTGCATGGAAAATACTGGAGCTAGAATGGAAACTTGAATACATACTGCTGCCCCTAGAAAGTAAAAGCGAATTTATTCCAACAAGCCTCACATAGAGTTATGGAATGAAAAGTGTTGGCCAAATCAATAACGCTGTAATACTTAGCTCCTGCCGCAATGGCAGACAGGATTTCATTATATTTCGCCACGACCAGCGCAACGGGTGGAGTGACAGAGTTTAAAGCCCTAAAGTCCACAGTCATTCTCCACGTTTTGCTGTCTGACTTCAGAACAGGCCATAAGGGTGCATTGCATATGGATTGCATTGGGGTAATTACATCCCATTAGAGAAGCATGGTTTTCCCAATGCCTTCCTCGGCTTCTGTTGGATACTTGTATTGTTTCAGAGACGGGGGATCTCAGCCCTCTATTAGGACACAAGCGTCCTTTACATTCCTGCACTCAATTTTGTTTTTAATCCACACCTCTGGGAAAGCCTTCACCCAAGGGTCACTAGCTACACACCTCACCGGGGCAGGAGCCTTAATGGCAGCACAGCGGTGTACGGCTGAAATTTCCTCCGGTCCCTGATCAAGCGTCCATAGAAACCCGTTCACATAATCCACCGTGAGCTTGTTTCCCCGCAGGAATCCGATGCGCAAGAGGCCATTGTCCTCGCCACAGTTCTCACACACCCACAGCTGAAAACGGAATGTTTCTATGGACATCGGGATGTCCTTCCAGGCTTGGCTTAGCAAGGTGACCCCCCTTCCACCATATCCGGAGAGTTGGACATGATCGGGCGTAGGTACACCATGCTTCACCAATTTTGGGTGCAGCACATTTAAGGCTGCACCAGAGTCCACTAACAAGGCCCCTATGCCTGCCTTCACCCAGAACCTTCCTCACTTGTCTGGCCGCAAGTTCACCACAACGTTGTGGGGAAGCTTCCTGGATCGAGGGCACCTCTAATCTTTAAGGTCTAAGGTTGGGTAGTATCCAGCCGAAGGCAGACCATTCGTCACAGCCTGGACCAGTTGGTCACTACTCAGCAGCAGATATTTAGGGCATCCAGGAGCTCTGATGTGGGCCACTTGTTGAACTGGCTCATGTCCAGTCCGCAGCACTGTTACATGCTGCAGATCCTGGCCTTGTCTGTGGAATACAACAGGGTCGTTGGAACATACCCGCCAGACGTTTCCCAGAGAGGACCAGACTCAAAAAGCTGTTTAGGGGCAGTGGGCCAACTACGGGAGTCCCTTCCCTCCCACTGCCTATCCTGTCTGGGAAGGGGCGCGAGTTCCAATTCTTGCGAGGAATGGAATTCGGGGCTATTTTTCTATGCTGGGAATGGGGACCATAATTGGAGCAAGTTACCTCTGCCACTGGTTTCCAATTCCTGGATTCCTTTTTGTGTGTCATGGGAGGTCGCAGGGTGTCAGCCTCTCGCAACAGAGACCCTGCGGAGGTTGTTCTCAAATTCTTCCCAGGAGGTCGTGTCTGGGTTTACCAAGCCCAAGGTTAACCTTGTCTCATGGTTCAAGCCTCCATGAAGCATAGACTTGAACTCGGTGTGGTCAAAGTCGTGCCTGTGGGCTGTCAGGGGGACCTTTTTGGCTAGAATTGCAAGTAGTTGCTTCCACGCCACGTGAGCCTCAGGGACCCTGCTGCTCCTTGACGTAGAGCACACTTGCACTCTGTCCGGGCCAAAGGATTTTTATGATCTCTCTCATCCAGTCGTAGGCTTTGAGCTTAGCCAAGCCTTGAATTGCCACGGTGGACTCAAGAGTTGGGACGTCTGAGGGGGATATACAAAGGCGAGCCAGTTGGGTTAGGTCCTGGCCATTGGCTGTGGGGTGCGAATGCAACACGGCGTTGAGCCACATGACGCCAGTGGACCAATTTAGGGGGCCCAACTGGTCGGCGATTGCCTTGGCTTCGGTGGCACGCCAGGGGACTTGGGTCTCAGTGACCTGCGTCTCCCGGACCTCTTCACCGTCGTCATTGGCAGGGACAGTCCTGCGGGTCTTAGACCATGTCTCTACGGGTTGGACTGGTGCCTTACGGCTTCCCAGTCTGGATTACATGGGGAGGATGCCAGGGCATCTACTGGCAAGGGGTCCTCATCAGTGAAACTAGGGAGCAGCTCTGGACACACCGCCGAAATTAAAGCCTTTCATGTCTCGAGCTGGTTCTCTAAGGTGGCAATTTGCTGTTGGTAGGCTGTGTGGCTAACCATAAATCGTGCCATAGACCTGGCATGATCAAGCTCGGCCATTCGCTGGGCCACATTCTCGGCATGAAGCCAGGCATTCTCCATTTCTACTTCTGCTAGCTTCCCCTGGATCTCTACTAGGGCCAAACTAGCATCTCTAGCTGCTAGCCAAAGTCCCCAAGCTGCCAACGAATCCTTCGAAGGCCCGAATGGGTTCTTTGTCTTACGTGCCAGGGTATACGCTTCTCAGAGAGAGGCGAAGGAATTGTCCATCTGGAAGACACAAGTCTTTCCAGGGGCATTTTCCCTTACCTAAAACCCATCTCTCCAATTTCCCTTGGACCTCCTCCTGACAGCTCTCCTTAGCCATTTCTATACTACCACCACAACACAACACTTTCTCCACTAATTTCTTTTAAATACGGGACCAGGACCTTGAGTGACGGGGAGGATCACCTAGACCCCTGGGGGAAATGAGGAAAACAAACTCTCTGGAACTTTACTAGGGAAGAGAGAAAAGGAACCAAACTCCAGCCTGCCCAAACAAGGTCACCTTTGTCCGCCTTCCTCGGCGACAAAAATGACAAGGCCAACAGTTCAGGGACAGGGAGGCCCACCTAGGACCCAAAAAGGGGGGATGACGAACTCAAAGGAACTTACTACGCCGCCTGGCCAAGCAGCGGGGAAAGAGGGACAAGGAACCCAAAACTGAACTGCCCTTATTCTGGTTTTCTGGGTGAGGAGTACCTTCCTCTACCTCGGACTAAACCGCAAACCGCACAGATAGGTTGGGACTCACCACCCAATCCTAACAAGCCGACAACAACTTGACTTACCTACAAAACTGAGAAGCTGGGAATCACCTTTTCCAATTCCAAACTAAGCTAACCATAAATCAAAAGGATAATTTGCAAAAGGGGCAATGAAAGGAGTGAGGATTTTCTCCTTTCCAAAAGTGCTTCAGTGTGCCTTGCTGCTAAGGTGTTGGATGTCTGTGGACTTTTCCTAACGTGCTAGCGTCCTAACACTTCAGATCCCAGCCCATGATAGACCCAAGATAGGGAGATGGTTCCCAAAACAAGAAAGATACAGTGTCCACCCGATAGGAAAGCTACACAAACACACAGAGAACATGCACCTACACTAACCTGCCTAACTGTGATCTAAAACTACTCACTAACTGTTCCCTACATCAGTACCGCCCGATTTGAGGAGGTTCCGGGTTCTTTCTCAAATTAGGGGTACTGGGACTGCCCACGTTGCTCCATGTTATCCTGTAAACTGGGTGTCCCAGGAGGGACACCAAAACACCAAACCAAAATAAGCAAAGATGGGAGAAATTAGCTGGACCACTCTCTTGGCTAACGAGAGGCAGGGCAACGCAGCGGGATCTTTTATCCTATGTATACCAGTTCAGGTCAGTGAGGAGTCAAGCAGTTTTAAAATATTAACAGTTTTATTTAGCAAAAGAAAATAATAAAACTCAAGCACGCCTAACTAGAGAAGAAAGAAAGAGTTTTGGAGAAATAAGTAATACACCACCTGTCCGAAGTCCTGGAGACACCAATTGGAGAAAAGGAAGGAAACCCAGCGTGGAGATCAACGGGAATCTGTTGAACCCAGCGGCAGCAAGGCGAGGACGAAGATCCAAAAGGAGCTTCAAATGATTTCAGCAGAATGATTTCAGCTAGCTACTACCATTGTGCGTTTAATCTCATGAAGCTAGCCTTGTTGAAGCTAGCCATCAAAGAGAAATTCCTAAGCCTGGTATTGGGTCACATATAAGGATATTTTAAAGGTACATTGCGATAATTATGAATTTAGATCTAAGCAGGACCTTTTTCAACAAGGCCAGCAATTACATTGGTTGTTGTTTATGCAGTTGTGTGACAGGTTGAAAAAAGATAGTGATCTAGAGTGTTTTGAAATAAGAGAATGGGAATTTGATGCGGTATTAAAACCTGGAATTAAACATAGGGTTAGTGTTATTTATAATCTTATTGACCCTGGAAACTGAAACGGAAATTATTAAACAAACAATGGTAAAATAGGCTAAAAATTGGGGGGAAGAAATCACCATGGAAGAATGGGAAAGCTCCTGGGAAGCAGTAAAACCAGCTAGCCTGAGAGAAAATTATTGCAAAATGCTACACAGATGGTACTTAACTACGGTTTGGTTAGCCAAGGCAAAAAAGAACCAAAGCGAGGCATGTTGGAAATGCACCCAGAAGGGTACATTCTTTCATATGTGGTGGGAATGCGATGCAGCAAAAATGTTTTGGAAAGGTGTGCATAATATCCAAGAGATATTAAAAATCAAATTTGCGTTATCCCCGAAATTGTATTTGTTAAACATGATAAAAAATTTACAAATTGATAAATGTAAAAAGAAAATAGTCCTTTTTATGATCACAGCTGCTAGGCTATGCTATGCTCAATTATGGAAGGAGCCAAAATCTCCAACACTGGAAGACTGGTTAATCAAATTATATGATATGGCAGAGGCGGACATTGTTGTGGAATCTTTGGAGGGTAGGGGGAAAGGAGAAGTTATAGAGGGATGGAAAAGGGGTTCGCCAATCTGGACTGACATGTGGGGAAACAAGGCGATCTCCTTTATTGAATAACCATATATTATTTCCCTTTTCTTGTAGGAGACTGCATGGCTTAGGCCCAATGTCGGGAAGGTCAGAAATTTCAACGAAATTCAGGGTATCTACAGGTTAAAAGTGAGACCTTTGGGTGAAGCAGGTAGTGGAGAAATTATCTCAGGTTCATTAAGTAGAGATTATGAATATTTGATGTATATATTAAGTTACAGATATAAGGTAAAGTGGTGATGGCGATAATTCTCATAGATGTTGTAATTCAATTTGCATGAGTTAGTCATGCTTTGATGAATGAATGCTTTTGATGAATGAATGAATGAGGGAGGTTACAGATAAAGAAGCATATTAGTTTCAGCAATGTTAGGTGGGGTGGGGGGTAAACAGGGTACTTAATTGTTTGATTTATGTTTATGTTGGTCAGTATTGTATGGTATGTAATTTGTGTTATATGTTATATGTTTAATTAATTAATAAAATATATTTTTAAAATTAAAAAAAAGAGAATGATTTCAGCTAGGTAAGAGGAGAGTTCCAGTGATTTCAGCTAGGTCTAACGAGAGTTCCAAAGAGCTCTCAGAATGGGGCATCTTTTATAGGGACAGAACGACCGCAGGCTAGTCTCGTCTTTACAGGAGAACAATGAGTTTTGGTCTGGAGACAAAGCCTCCGAAAGCTCAAGATTTACATGATTGAGTTATGAACCGAATTGACAATAGTATAGCTGATATGTAGATACGGCTAGCTCGGCTGTTAAGTGCCTGGCTTGCCAGGGTGCTTTCACAGAAAGAGCTCTTTTGTTTTGCAATCAAGGTGTTTGTGTCGGGTGGCTACCCCTTGAAGTGGAACTGGCTATATCTGGTACTTTGATGAAAATACAACTCACCCACGCCTAGCATCGCGCTTGTTTGGCGGAGCCTTACAAACACTAAGCTGATGGCAGGGAAAATGGCTGAATTATGATATCAAAACGATCTCTTAATTCACCAAAGATGAGACCAGATTGCTGTGGTAACACATCCACCTACCAGTGGGCTTGGATACTTCGGCGACCTGACACACCCACCTACCCACCCACCTATGGGCTTATTTTGGTGGACATCTGCACCCATACACTCACACATACATGCACCCACCCACCCACGCACCCATCGGTGGACATGGACGACCCCATGCACCCACCCACACACCTGTGGGCCTGGCTCAGTGGGAGACCCCATGCAAGTATGCACCCACCCACCCTTCCAGATGTGGGCTTGGCTCTGTGGGTGTCTACGCACACCAATGCACCCACCCACACACCAGTGGGCTTGTTTCTATGAGAGTCTCCATGCAACCACCCACTCACCCACCCACCAGTGGGCTTGGCTCTGTGGTGGTCGCCCCCGGACAGGCTTTTGAAACTAATCAGGACAGTACATTAAAAACACGAAAATATTCACAATGAACTATTTACAAAGTACGAGCCTCCGAGGTGTTCAGTAGAAGTGGCCAGCCTGAAGCTGGAAGACCTGTCGCTTAACCCACAGTGCTAGGCCAATCAAACATAGGGCAAGTATCAGTTGCAGTGTGACCAAGATGATTAGAAGGTGTAGGGTGAAGTGAGCTATCGTTTGCCCTTTGGACGACCAGGTGAAGGTGTCCCACCACGAGTGTTTTGCAGCTGATTCCAAATCTTCTGAGGTACTGATGATTACCCTGGCAGAATGATTAACAATCAAGGCAATCTGCTGGAGGAAGTGCAAGGCCTGCTTTACTCGTGATAAGTTGGTGAGATTCCTTAGCCATAAAGATGCAGGGATCTCGTCTTCCATAGGCTCTCTCCGTAATCTTGTATTTCTGGCTGGAGACAGAAGTTATTACGAAAGCAATCTTGGACTAGCTGCAAGCAAAAGCAGGGATTCCCAGCGATGCGGTTCACTATTACAGTCGCGCCACTAGGCAATACTGTCACGTTTGCGCAAGAAGTCCTTAAACAAAAGGACTCTCGATTAATTTGGGCCATGACTGTGGTATTGAGAGGTCTCACTATATAACTGGAAATGTTGCTGTGACTGAAACTATCATTGCCATGAAAACACTGAATCCAATGGCGTTGGAATAAACAACTGGCCAAATCAAAAGAGTGGGAACCATTGGACCAATGGTACATCTGTAGGGGCAACAAGGTGGCATTGGGGAAGTCCTAAATGGGATACTGGAGGTAAAATTATCGGATCCAGAATCCGTTCATGGGCAACATCCACCATGAGAATTAAGCTCCTCCACATGGCGTGCTGTATCTGCACCAAAGAGGCAGGGTGTTGCAGCGATTCCGGATATCGCTCACGGAGTAGCCGAAATTAGGGCCGTACAGGTTTGGAGCTGGCTCTCCAGTGCAGCGATTTGCTTAAGGCAAGCTGCGTGACAAACAACCTCCTGCTGTTCTCTCACTTGCCCCACCATGAATTTCGCTGGAGCATGGGCATGATCCAGCTCAGCCTCTAAGGCATAGGCTTTCTCTTCCCAAGTTTGCGCCACTAACGTGATGTCACTAACCTTCTGTGTGGACACCTGCACAAATGTTACCTTGTCCACATGCAGTGCCTCAATCTCGGCATGAAACCGGGCATTCTCATTTTCTGTTTCTGCTAGCTTCCCTCTCGTCTCTACAAGGGCACTACTAGCATCTCTGGCCGTAAGCCAAAGTCCCCACGTGGCCAATCCTTTGATGGCCCGAATGGGTTCTTTGATTTACGCAAAGGGATCCGTCGTCTGGAAGCTGGAATTCTTCCAGGGGTATTTCCCCTTACTCAGCACCCATCTCTCTAGCTTTCCCTTGACTTTCTGCTCCAACATGAAGTCTTTCATTGTGGCTTGGCTCTCCTTGGCCATTTTCAACACTGCACAACTACACTTTCTAACACCAACACGGGACCAGGAACTGGAGGGACGGGTAGGGTCACCTAGACCCCTGGGGTAGCTGAAGGAAAAACACGCACCTTAGGAAAGTGGGAAGGGAACCTATCTCCAGCCTACCCAAACAAAGTCACTTATACCCAGGCCAAGTTTTCCACCTTGACAGCACTGGGGAGAAAAGGACATGGAAACGGTTAAGGGACAGGGAGGTCATGTAGACCCAGGGAACCCTCAGGAGTACTCCCCCGTCTGAAGGAGGGAAATGACTCTGGAGCCACCCGGCTGAGCAGCAGGGAAAAAGGGGAAAGGAACCAAAACTGAACTGTAATTGGTTTTCTGGGTGAGGGGTACCTTCCTCTACCATGGGCCAAACCTCTAAACTCTAAGCTAGGCTGGGGTTTGCCACCAGCTCCTAGTATGCCGGCATATTGGGATGCACCTGAGAATTGAGAAGCTGGGATGCACCTGAGCCTTCTCTAACCTTAGCAACCAAAACTCAAATGGGCTGTGGAAGGCGTATGAGCGGGGTTTCTCCTTCCTTAAGTGCTTTGCCTTGCTGCTAGAGTGTTCTATGAGTGTGGACTGTTCCTGCTAAACCTCAACACTTAGATTCCCAGCCCACGATAGACCCAAGATGGGGCGGTGATTCCCAGGGCTAGACAGAGAAAGAAAAAAGAGAGGAAAACAGACTTCCACCCGATTAACATATGCAAATTGGAAACAATGCACCGGGGCCAAGTGTCTTGCTAATTGTGTGGGTCTCCAGCTTTTATGGGGTGTCGGAGAGTGATCATGCACCTTTGGAATCTATGGTCAAATTACGTAGCAAACTAGGGAGTGGCCGACTGCTCTTACCCTAACAGTCCAAGTACGAAAAAGAAAGGGGAGAGAGGTCTCTCCACAGCGGAAACCATTCCGGGCTGTAGGTTGGTACTCCAGAGTCAGACCTGGTTCTACCGAGAGGGTTGTTAAACCCTCGTCGCTATGCCCGTACTTCCCAGGACGCCATTGCACAAGACCATCAGGGATGGTAGGCGTCCTGGTCGGTCTCAAGCCCTTCCTCAGGGTATGAGGGCTGGCTCTGTAGGCCTGATCTACCTGAGAAACAGGAAACTCTGCTTAGTTTCCCACCCGAAATGGTGAAAAAGAGAGAAATAGCTAGCAAAAGAAAGAAGCAAGTTAAACAACAGCAAAACAAACAACCTATATACCAGGTGAAACTATTTACACAGACCAGGAGCTCGGAGAGGTCGCCACTCCACCTCTGCTGCACAAACTGGGGGCTGTTCAACCACTGTCGAACACCTCGTAAATGGAGACAAATGTCTCCGACAAGTTCATAATGGGCATCTCCCTGTAGTTCAATGAAACTTGAGGGGCAATTACACTGATGTGAGTCTTCCCGACACCCTCTTCTGGTAACTCAGTATCCACAATTCCTCTAGGCTCGACAGGCTGGCCTTTCCACTCCTTCAACTGAGAGACAAGGAAGAACTTGAACTAGTTTCCTCTCTTCCTGGGGATCCTCACCTGGTAAACTGCTGGTGAGATCCGTTTCACAATGGGGATGGGGCTGACCCACCTGGCAACAAGGCAGTGTTTGTCTCTATAGAAATTTCTATAGACCAACTGACCTTCCTCCCACTGACAGGGATGGTGGACCCATCCCAAACTCTTGTCCATTTTGAGAAGGTTCTTGCCCAGCTGGGCAGCGACCTGTCGGTATACCTGACTGAGATGACTTACTAAGTTTTTCACCCACTCGTTGAGAACCCCCGGTTCCAACTCTGAGGGAAGACCCGTATTAACCCGAAATCCTTCAGGAAGCATCATCTTCTGCCCTGTCATCACCATGTGAGGCGTGAAGCCATGGGACACTACCGTGCCTCAGAAAGCCATGAGGAAGATGGGTAGCTTTGTTACTCTGTAAACTGGGGGGTCCTGGGAGGGACGCCCAAATAAACAAACAAGAAAAGATGGAGAAAATTAGCTGGAGCACTCTCTTACCTAACAAGAGGCAGGGCAACACAGTGGGATCTTTTATCCTATGTATCCTACGTTCAGGTCAGTGAGGAGCCAAGCAGTTTCAAAAATACGTTTTATTGAGCAAAGAAAATAATAAATTCAAACACATCTAACTAGAGATGAAAGAAGGAGAGTTTTGGCAAAATAAGCAATACGCCACCTGTCCGAAGTCCTGGAGACACCAATTGGAGATAAGAAAGGAAACCCGGCGTGGAGACCGAGGGGAATCTGTTGAACCCAGCAGCAGCGAGGCGGGGACGAAGATCCAAAAGGAGCTTCGAGTGATTTCAGCAAAGTGATTTCAGTTAGGTACGACGAGAGTTCCAAACAGCTCTCAGAACGGGGCATCTTTTATAGGGAAAGAATGACCGCAGGCTAGTCTGGTCTTTGCAAGAGAACGATGTTTTAAACTGGAGAGAAAGACTCCGAAATTTACAGTCAGAATTTACATGATTGAGTTATGAACCGAATTGACAATGGTATAGCTGGAATGCAGATGTGGCTAGCTCGGCCTCATAGTGCCTGGCTTGCCAAGGTGCTTTCATAGGCAAAGACCTGTTTTGTTTTACAATCAAGGTGTTTGTGTCGGGTGGCTACCCCCTGAAGCAGAACTGGCTATATCTGGAACTTTTGATGAAAATACAAGTCTCCCATGCCTAGCGTTGCACCTGTCCGGTGGGGCCTTACAAACACTCAGCTGATGGTGGGAAAAGGGCCAACTTATGATATCAAAATGATATCTTAATTCACCAAAGACCAGACCAGTTTGCCATGGTAACATTCCCCCCCCCCGGAAATGGGCAATTTGGTACAAATTGTTCATTTTCCAATCAAACATTTCAACAGGAATTTAGAACCGTATAGAGGTCTATGGATCTCAGAGGCGTATTACCCCAAGGGATTTTGCAACATTCCTACGTAAATAAAACATTCCCTAACTAACAACAAATGCAATGCAAAGCGGAAGCCTAACTAGTATACAAACAAATGCAAGAAAGTACAGTAACAGATGAAATGCAAGCAATACATTCTGCATAAACGGATGTAAAATGGCAACAATTCCAAAATGTAAATGCAGGCAGTATCCAAATTCAAAATGAAGACAAATTGAATGCGGGCAATATCCAAATGGAAATTGGATGAATGCTGGCAGTTAAACAGGATGCGGGCAGTCCAATGATGATGCGAGCAGAAAGAAATCTAAAAGGTGACGAGAATATGGCAATACAAGTCCAAAGTCCTGGGGAGGTGAGGCATGGGCAAAGCCCCCCCCCGAAACAGGGAAAGTTCTGGGTTTGGAGAATGCAGGCACCAAAATAGTTCCAGTCCAAAGTCGAGGTAGCCCAGGCATGTTAGCTCTTTTCAGGAACGGGTTTGTAAAGCGGTAACAGGAACAGTTTTTGGGAATGGTTTTGCAACAGTGGCAGTAGGAACACTCCAGAACAGGAAAGTGGGCAGCTATACTCGGGATGGTTCGTTGGAAGTGCGGCTGGTTGGACACCCCAACTGCAGGAACAGGAACATGTTGTCGACAAGGGCCGGGCGCTTTGACTGGAGCCGTGGTGTGGCTGGCTTCTCACACACACACACACTTCATGATGCTACTGGGGCTGCAGCCATATCCGAGACAGCCTCGGCTGGACCTATTGCTTTTGATAGGAGGGAAGACTGACAGAAGTTATAACAAAAGCAAATATTCAATGCAAATTAATGACGTGAAGCCCATCAGGAGTGGAATTTAGATTGCGAATTTTTATAAGGATAGGGAACCTCGGCAGGTTTTACAGATGCCAGGCAAAAGATGCTAGCGTGGAGGAGACATGGGTGACTGTCCCAGACCACTTTAAGGTGGAAGACAGTCTGACCGCACCTCGGTAGAAGGGGCCTCCATTCAGGGGTACCTTCTGAGGTAGCTTGGACCTGAACATTTTGCTTCATCCAATATTTCGCCAATGGAGCTTAGAACAATCACACATAAGTTGCTCCTGCTGAAGCCCCGTTTGCGATGGCAATGGTACCCACTTGCTCTGTTATTTTGGATGTAGCTCTGGTCTTAGCTTAACTAGGTTATACTCTGGCCGCCAGGTGGCAAGGGTCGCAAATACCAGTTAAAAAATAGAATTATAAGCCAATCAAAAACTACAGACTACGCTTGCTTGTTGCCAGAGTTGATGCTTCCAGAGATTGTCCAGGATGGATGGGTCTACGTAGACAAATATTTTATCAACATATGCAAATGAGTAACAATGCTCCGGGTGGTGGTCCCATCCCAACCTTTTATCCATCTTTTGCAAGTTTTTGCCTAGTTGGCCAGGATGAATTACAAGACTCCTCTCCCACTCGTTGCTGAGAACCATATCGCTGGTGTAAGTTAGAAGGACTCACATTTCTATACAAAGAAAGAAGATTTATGTTGAATTCTGTTTTGAGAGCACAAGACTTTATACGGAAGAACTTAGGAAAAGACGGAAGAACTTAGGAAAAGACGTATGGAAGAGCATGAGAATGGAAAAGATTGTGAAGAGAAGTGAAAAAGGTGAAGAAAGTCCAAAAGAATATCGAAGGGTGGTAAATGGAGATCATGAAGATGAGAAGATAGATCAAAGAGAAAGAGGGACAGAACAAGAGGAAGAAGAAGAAGAAGAGGGAACAGGAGAAATAGAAGAAGAAGAGAAAGAGGAAGAACAAGAACAAGAACAAGACTTGGAGTAAGGGGGAAAGAAAAGGACAGAGAGAAGGAAAGGGAATGAAAATAGTATCATGGAACGTTAGGGGATTGAATGCTGTAATTAAAAGAAGAAGGGTATTCCACCACTTAGAGAAAATAAAAGCAGACGTAATTTGTCTGCAAGAGACCCGTATAAGGGATAAGGACTTTAAATATGTGAAGAATTTGAGATTGGGAAAGGATTTTTCTACGACAATTAAGAAAAAGAAAAAAGGTGTGACAATATTCGTAAATAAAAAATATAATGCAAAGGAAATATTCAGAGACAATAGAGGGATGGTGATTGGAGTAGAAGTGGCAGTAATTGGCAACAAGATTTTGATAGTGGGAGTTTATGCCTCACTTGAGAACAAATCAGCTTTTTATGAAAAAGTTGCACTATGATTATCAAGATATAATATTATGTGGAGATTGGAATGGGGTGATTAGTCCAGAAATAGATAGAACATTGAAAAAGAAAGGGAAAACCCCCAAAAGAAAACTACCGAAGACTTTTGAAGAATTTATGGATGCAACTTCAGCGACAGACGTGTGGAGATACTTATATGGAAATCTTAAATACGTATTTTTCAGAAGTACACAAAACATGGTCGAGGATTGATATGTTCTTGGTTTCGAAGACGTTATGTAAAAATATAAAGAAAATGGAGATCTTGCCAAGGACATTATCAGATCACAGTCCTATTATGATGATGTTGAAAGAGAGAAAGGGAGAGTATAAATGGACTTTGAAAGATGAGCTTCTGCAAGATGAAAAAATCGTAGAAAAGGTAAAACAAGAGATGGGCTTCTTTCTTAAAGAAAATACAGGAAAAGGTACATCAAATAAGATTGTATGGGATGCAGGAAAGGCAGTAGTAACAGGTATTTTTTTGAAACAGGAAGCTTATAAGATAAAGATGAAGAAACAGAAAGTTCAAAGTATAATGGTAGAAATTAAAGTAAAAGGAAGATTTGAAGAAAGACCCAAATAATAGAGAGAAATCAAAATTTTACAAAAACAGTTAGCTAAGGAAGATAGATTGGAGATTGAAAAGAAGATTAAGTATACTAGACAGAGATTTTTTGAGCATGCAAATAAAATTGGAAAATGGTTGGCATATAGATTGAAGAAAGAAAAAGAGAAGAGACTAATTACTGAGATTAGAAAAGGAGATAAGATATTTAGAAAACAAAAGAAAATTAAATATACGTTTCAAGAATATTACAAAGATTTGTTTGATGATTCAGATGATACAGAAGAATATATTCAGCAAGTGAAGAAATAATTAGATGGAGTTGGAATAGCTCCAATTCAAGAAGATCAAAAAATAGAATTGAATAAACCCATTTCAAAGAAAGAAATAAGAACACCAATCCAGAAATTAAAGATAGGAAAAGCACCTGGATATGGGGAAAAGATTTATCGATTGGGTTGAAAGGATATATAATAATCAGACAGCAAAATTGGTTATAAATGGGGAAATGTCAGAGAAATTTGGAATTAGGAAGGGTACAAAACAAGGTTTTCCACTATCCCCCTTAATTTTTATAATGGTATTAGAAATATTAAATAATAAGATTAGGCAAGATTTGGAAATAAAAGGAGTAAAGATTGGAAGTCAAATGAATAAGTAAAGGGCATTTGCTGATGACCTTGTAGTTATGTTGGATGACCCAATCACGAGTGTGCTAAGTGATCAAGGTTTTTGAGGAATATGGGAGACTCGCAGGTTTTAAGGTAAATTTGGAAAAGACAACATTGTTAACTAAGAATATTTCTAAAAAAGAAGAGATGGAAATTGAAGGTTAACTAATCTTAAAATATCAAAGAAAGTACGGTATCTGGGTATCAATATTACTGGTAAAAGTACGGAGTTGTTTGATAATAATTATAAGAAAATTTGGGGGAAGATAAAGGAGGATTTAAAGAAATGGTCAAAACTGGATTTATCTTTAATGGGAAGGATTGCAACAATTAAAATGAACATTTTGCCAAAAATGATATTTTTGTTTCAAAATTTACCGATTATTGTAAATGATGTACCCTTTAATCAATGGAAAAAATTTTTATGGAAGTTTGTCTGGAATGGCAAAAAACCCAGAATAAAATGGAAGGTGTTAAAAGATGTACAAGAAAGAGGGGGATTAGGACTACCAGATTTAAAATTGTATTCTAATGCTAGTTGCCTTTGCTGGATAATAGATTGGATTAAATTAGAAAATAGATTAATGAATTTAGAAGGGGCGGATCTCTACTTCGGTTGGCATGCCTATTTATGGTACGATAAAGTAAAGGTAAACAAGGAATTTAATAATCATGTTATAAGGAGAACATTGTTGAACGTTTGGTTACAGTACAAAAGCAAATTGTATGGGAAAATACCACTATGGGTTTCGACACATGAGGCATTTTACAGAAGAGAGAAGCCCCAATTAAATAAATGGATAATTTACAGAGACTTATTAAAAATACAAGGAGAAAATGTAATTTGGAAAAAATAAAGAGGAATTAGCTTGGATGGGTATTATTTCTCATTGGTTACTGCAAAGGCAACTAGAGGAAAGATTTAAAATGGATAAGAAGACACAGGGAATTGAAACAAGAGAGAAGGAATTTGATAAATTGTTAAAACCGGGTTTAGACCATTTGTTAGGTAGAATATATAAACTGTTATTAAATTGGCATTTGGAAGATGAAACAATTAAAGAGAATATGATAGGATGGGCAAAGAATCTGGAACATTCGATCCCGTTACAGAAATGGGAAGATTCATGGAGAGATGTGAAGACATATTGTATTAATATTAATTTAAAAGAAAATTATTACAAGCTCTTCTATCGGTATTATACACCGGTACAAATTTCTAAAATAAGTAAGAATATAAAAGATACGTGTTGGAAATGTTCAAAGAAAGGGACGTTTTATCATTTATGGTGGCTATGTGATATAGTTTAGGAATTTTGGAGAAAGATACATGAATGTATTGTTAATGCACTACAAATTAAATTTCCTAGAAGTCCAGAAATATATTTATTGAATATGTTGGATGATAGATACATTAAAAAGAACTCACTGAGAAAAATTATGATTTATATGGTAACAGCTGCAAAACTAGTTATTGCAAAATTATGGAAATTTAAGGAAATAACTACGGTAGAGGATTGGCTATGGAAGTTGTACGATTTATGGGAATTGGACGAATTCACATCATTAATAAATAATAGAGCGACAGAGTTTTACCGAATGGAATTTAGTAAAACCCTTTTGGGAAGCCCAATGGGGAAGGAATAATTAAGAAATTCATAGAACTGGAGCTTCAGAAGTGGAAACTAGAAAATAAACTTTGAAATTACATGAAAGGTAGTGGTATTATTCAATGAATAGTGTGGTAAATGTTGGCCAACGACTAGTATTGTATAACTATCCTCAAAGTATGTAGAGGAATAAAGGAAGGAGGGTAAGTAGGTATAAAAAATAAAGTAAGTGTTAGTATTAAATTCTGTAATGATTTAATTAGATTATCTTTGTAATTTTTTATTTTTTAAATGTATGTAAGATTATTGTGATGATGGAATTTATGTAACGAATGAATGCTTTATTTATATATTTTTTGTTTGTTTTTGTTTGTTTTTTGTTTTTTAGTAAAATAAAGATAATAAAAAAAAAGCAAAGTATTGCTGATCCCGAGTTAAACGGAAGAGTTTGGAGATTCTCTTAGCCTATGATTTGTGTCTAGTCTGTAACACACAACAACAGGTACACCGTTGTTGAAATGGATCTGAGCAAGAAGTTCCAAGTCAAAAACCTGAGTCCAGTTCAGAGCTATCTCGGTGTTGAGATACAAAAAGTCAAAAATGGTTTTCTGCAGTGCCAGAAGCAAGAAATTCTAAACCTGTTACTAAACCCATGCACCAAGCCACCAACCCACACACCCACCGTTGGGTTTCGCTCACTTCACGACCCCATGCACCCAAGCACCAGTAGAATTGGCTTTGTGGGTTGCACCATTCGCCCACCCATCCACCTACACACTCACTGGTGGGCTTGGTTCCATGGGCAGCCTGAGGACCCCACCCAATCACTCACCCACCGTTGGGATTGGTTCCATGGGCGGCCCCACCAACCCACCTACCCACCCACCCACCCACTTACTGGTGGCCTTGGATTCGTGAGCTCTATACGCTCACCCACCCACCCACCCATTCAATCAACAGTGCGCTTGGGTCCCTGGACGGTCTAACACACCCACCCACCCACTCCACGGGCAGCCCCACACACCCACCAAGCCAACCACCCTACCACTGGTAGGCTTGCCGCCATGGGATGCCCCAGGCACCTACCCACCCACCCTTGGCTCCTTGAGCAGCCCCTCAAGGAGCCCACCCTTGGCTCCTTGAGCAGCCCCACGCATGCACTCACCCACCCAGCCAGCCACTGGTGCGCTTGGCTACATGGTCTGCCCCATGTACCCACCCACTCACCCACCGGTGGGCTTGTTTCCATGGACAGCCTGACAAACCCACTCAATCACCCACCATTGGGACTGGCTCCGTGGTCAGTCCCACGCACCCAACAACTCACCAGTGGGCTTGACTCTGTGGGCAGACCAACGCACCCACCCAATCACCCACCTAGCCACCAGTGGGCTTGGCTCTGTAGGTGGCCCTGTGCCTACCTACCTATCCAATGGAGGGCTTTGCTCCGTGGACGGCCCCATGCACTAATACACACACCTACCCACTGGTGGGCTTGACTCCGTGGGCGGCACCACGCACCCATACTCCCACCCACCAGTGGGCTTTACATATTTTGAGAATGATATTTAACAAGCAGTTCTCAAATACCCATAAAACTACTACTGCGGAAGTTGTCTCAGACAGTAACTGTACATTTATCTGAGGAAAATAACCATAAAAATAAAGGAATTTGCATTTCATTTCCACAAGGGGAAAACAAATATCACCTATCATCATAAGACCTCCTGAACTCACTGTGCAATCTACTACATTTGAGTTGATGTCACCAAGTGTTAAGAAAAAAACCCCTCTACAGACAAGCCACTTTTTAGACAACCAATTATTAGGATCTATAATACTCCACTTGTATACATAATTAGGATGTTGTTAGGGACTGTTTTTACTAGTTAGAAATGTTTCAAAATCCCTTGGTGTGATATGTCTCCGGAATCTGTAGACTTCTATTCGGCTCTAAATTCCTTTTGAAATGTTTGATTGGAAAATGACCAATTTGTGTAAAATTGCCAATTTTCGGGGGGGAATTTTTACCACCATGCACTGGACTGGCCTTTGGTGAACCAAAGGTATCATTTTGAAATCATAATTCAACCCTACTCTGCCACCAGCCAAGTGTTTGTGAGGCTGCTCCCACCAAACCAAGCCAGATATTGCCAGATCTGCTTTAGGGGACCTCCCGAAAGAAACACCTTCATTACATATATACGCTACCACAAAGAGATCCTCTGTCCTGAGAGGACACCCTGGCGAGCTAGGTACTCAGCTGCCGAGCTAACCGCATTTACATACCGGCCATACCATTGTCAATTCGGACTCTAACAATCATGCAAATTCTGACCTTTCAGAGGCTTTGTCTCCAAACCAAAACTTACTGTTTTTACCCAAGACCAGACTAGCCCGCGGTTGTTCTTTCCCCTATAAAAATTCCCCCACTCTGAGAGCTCTTTGGAACTCTCGCTGGATCGCCCGAACTTCACTTTGCCTTGCTGCCGCTTGGTTCAGCAGATTCCCCTCGGTCGCCACGCCAGGTTTCTTCCTCTTCAATCAGGCTTTTCCAGGACTGCAGGACAGGAGGCGTATCACCCCTTGAAAGTCTATTTCCTTTTTTGTGTGTGTGTGTGCTTTTCTTTAATTACTGTTTAATAAATCTTAATTGCTGTTTGAACCATTTACCTCCTCACTGACCTGACATTGTAGACATAGGGTAAAAGATCCTGCTGCATTGCCCTGCCTCTTGTTAGCCAACAGAGTGCTCCAGCAAATTTTCCTCATCTTTGTTTATTCTGTTTGGTAGTTTGGACGCCCCTCGCAGGACCCCCAATTCACATGGTAACACTCCCCTGTAATTAGTAGATAGCAATCCCTTCATTTCATTTTCGTGACATTCCCATAAATCCACCCACTTATTGAAATATAGACCGGTCCAGGACACCTTCCTCTTAAAGAACGCTCCTTATTGGTTGTATGTTATTTCATAACTACGTTCCACTCGTTTTAACTTTTTTCTATAACTTATTTCTGTCATTAAAATAATTGAAATACGAATTCAGACGGCTGTCTTTTTTCAACATTTACATGAACCAAATGTTGCTGTCGGAAAAGAGACGAAGACCAGGTTTCCAGGGAAAAATTCAAAAAGCCTTTTATTGTTAACAATTTACTTGCACAAGGACGACAGCTATTTCCAGGATTGTTGCGCCGATTGATTAAAACACCTAGACTTTATACAACTACATCAGCAATCAATGACATCTAGAGCTTAGCCCAACCCAGAACAGGAGAACAAAGACTTCAGTTAGTAATTGACACAAAATGATGCATATGGCCAAAATGAGGTAGCAGGGAGTATGCTTAATTCCCTTTTAGTTCTCAAACGCCTGAGTGAGTGTTGCACGGCCATTCCTAAAATTGAGATAAGACAAAGACATCTGCTGTTTCACTCAGAAACTCAATTCAATTTGCTTATTTTCCTATTCCAGTAGCAATTCCTTGGATTTAACCCCATCACAAATACAAGGTAAAAAATGATTCAGTGGCAGAACTCGGAGCTTCCTTTAAGAAACGCAACTTGTCATGTTTGTATTTCCCAGGATTTTTTTTTATTAATTTTTTTATTTGAGGGAGTTTATACACAATACAAGTGCTTAACATTATTTCT